>ML265874.1:0-95340 GCA_005239495.1 Nicotiana undulata | reverse complement strand
ATATATATATATATATATATATATATATATATATATTTCCAAAAATAGTGTCAAACTGCTCAACACTTCTGTCCCTAAGAGAACCAAATACACAGCCAATATTCTTCCAAAATAACAAAAATAATATTTAACAGCAAAATAATGAAACCTAGTAGTCATGGAAACAATAATTAACAAAGAACAATTAAGACCGGGATTAATTAAATTGGGAACGTGGAAAGGATCATGTTTAACATGCCATTTGAGTGATGCATAGATACTCGTCACCTCACCTATACACCACGCCCATGCATTTCACATAGCAAACAAGTGGGGATTCCTATTCCCTCAAGTCAAAGTTAGACCAGACACTTACCTCAATTTCGGAGGCCACTCACGGCTCAATTATTGCTTTTCCTTTTGAATTCACCTCTAACTTTCTCGAATCTAATCATAATTAACTCAATATCATCAATCTATGTTAAAGGAACCGACTTTACTGAAAAACATGACTTTTCCTATGTTTTCTCAAAAAAAGTAAAAACCCGACCCCGGGTCTGCTTAGTCTAAACTCGGGGTTCGGACCAAATTACGTTTACCCATTCACCCACAAACCCAAATATACTATTAATTTCGAAATTAGACCTCAATTTGATATAAAAATTTGATTTTTACAAAATTTTCTAATTCTACCCAAACCCTCAATTTTTACCATGAAAAATCTTAGTTTTTGCTTTAAAAGTGATGAAAACAGTAAGGAATTGAAAGAACAAAATTTAGAATTGATTACCTATGACTTGAGGATGATAATTATTGAAGAAAATCGCTCTTAGGGATGTAAACCTCGAAAATATGGTGAAAAAGAAGGTCTAGCCGTTTTAAAAAGGGTATTTATATTAGCTGGGCTGAAGACCTATGCGTTCGCACTCAAAGGCATGCGTTCGCATATGGTAAGGGAAGCTGGGCAGTGCGTTCGCGTGGGGAGGGGTGCGGTCGTGGGGAGCTATGCGTTCGCATAGCACAACTCTGATGAAGCATCGCGATCGCAGCCCTAGAGATGCGTTCACACAGTACACAAAATAGGGCCTCAGATATTTACACTATGCGATCACGGCCCTTCCTATGCGATCGCATAGAACAAAAGACCTGGACACCAGAAAATGAAAAACCAGCAATTCTCATTAAGTGTAAAACACCCCGTGGCCTATCCGAAACTCACCCGAGCCCTCGGGGCTCTAAAAAAAATATGCACGCAAGTCTGAAAATATCATACGGACTTGCTCGTGCGATCAAATCATGAATAACATGTAAAACTAGGAATTAAACCTCAAAACTCATCAGTTTCATCAAGAACACTTAAAGTTCATAACTCTCCAACCGGATGTCCGAATCACGTCAAATGAATTCCGTTTTTTACAAATTTCACGGTTAACCTTTTAATATCATAACAAATCTGTACCGGGCTCCGGAACCAAAATACGGGCCTGATACCAATGATTTTAAACATTATTTCTTTTCTTTAATTCATAAACATTTCAGCAAAATAATTTCTTTCAAAAATTGATTCTAAGGCTTGGGACCTCGGAATTTATTTTTAGGCATACGCCCAAGTCCCATATTTTACTGCGGACTTCCCGGGATCGTCGAAACACGGATCCGGGTCCGTTTACTCAAAATGTTGACCACATTCAACTTTTATCAAATTTAAATTCTAAAAATCACTATTTCTCATATTCTCACATAAAAATTTTCCGGTTTCACGCGTGGACTGCGCACGCAAATTGAGGTATTTAAAATTAGACTTTTTATGGCTATTAAGGATGGAACGGAGTCTAAATTTATAAAATGACCCCTTGGGTCATCACAATAAGTCGTAGTAATCCATATGAGCTTGAAGGGGTTAAGACCATTCACGAGATTATAGATGATTTGTGACTATGTTATTGTAAGACCCCATAAGTTTAACAACCTCGATACCGTTATATACACTTGATATGGTATTTTGGGGGGAATATTTTTGTAAAAAAAAGTTTGAAAAATATTATTTTATATAGTTATTAATATTACTACTTTCAAATATGCTTTAAATTATACACATAATATGAGAACGTTTATGAGATTTTCTTTATTGTAAAGATAGAAATTATTTTCTCGCAAGAAAAGAAGGTTATCTTTTTACCATTTTAAGAATTAAGCGTACGAAATTTTTTACTCTTTATATAAGATTAGGAAAATTAGAAGTTGAGAAAATATGTGCATTTTTTTACATGGATATTTTAACGAAATAATAGTGTATGTATTGATTTTATATGGTACCGCATGACCATGAGAGTAAGATGTATAAAGTGTGAGTAGTATTTTAAGTAATTTTGATTTTTAGTGAGTGATTAAATAATTAATTGGGCATAATTTCGATAAGGTTAAGTGCTCCCAACGTGGCAGCATATGTGAATCTTTAATTAAGCCTAATGTGACTAACTATGTTGTGAGGCTAGGTGGCACCTTTAGAGGGAATCTTGGCTAAAGACATAAAAGACTCAAATTCACAAAGATATGGAGAAGACAACATGAGTGCTTCAACAAAAACCATGAAAGACTTCTCTAGTTCAACACAAGTCATGTGAGATTTTGATAAAATTCACAAAACAGAGATATATTTATCTTCATAGCAATGTAACTAGCTTTAGAAAGAGATTCATATGAAACTTCTTAGCATAATAGCAACGAGATTTTGCAATTCTAAGGGAGTACGATGCAATCTTTCTCAAAAGAATCAGATCAGGTATGTTAAGGCTAATCTTTTCTTCTTTTGGCATGATCCAAGTAACAATACGTAAACGTAATGCTATTCCATAAGTTGTTCTACTCTTAGTAGTTAAGGATGTCTATGTTATTCATTCTTGTAAAATGATATTCAAGCATGTCTAAGTATGTTCCTAAGTCTCTATTGAGGTATTTGATAAAGAAGTTAGTGTTCATAATATAGTAATACATACATCTTCATGCATATGCATTTACCACCGAGCTACGGCCGGTTGGGCAGATACATATTTACCACCGTGCTACGGCCGGTTGGGCAGACATCCATTTACCACCAGGCTACGGTCGGTCGGGCAGTTACCACTGAATGTGTAGTTATGTATCATTTTTTACAAACAATTGGGCAGTCATGCACTTACCACCGAGCTATGACCGGTTGGGCAATTACACATTTACCATCGAGCTACGGCCGGTCGGGTAGTCATGAGTTTACCAGTATAATAAGTATGCATACACGGTGGCACTTCAGAGATTCAGGTTGATTCTTATATGTCTTTAACTAATATTGGCGTATTGTTATGTTTCAGTTCTGCCTTACATACTCAGTACATTATTCGTATTGATGTCCTTTTGTTTGCGACGCTGCATTCATGCCTGCATGTATAGATAATCAGTTTGACGAGCCCTCATAGTAGACGAGATTGGCATTCAGCGAAGGATCGGTAAGACTCCACCTCATTCGGAGTGTAGCCGAGTCTATGAGCCACGGTGTCAGAGTTTTTCTACAGACTTATGGGTACGGCGGTACCCTGTCCCATTTGATGTCAAATAAACTTAAAGGCTTTGTAGAAAGAGGTTCATTTTGTACATTATGCCAGATACCTTCACGACCCATATGTATTCATGTTTTAAGAAAGATGGTTCATTGATACAGTGTTTTTCCACTTATAGTTATACATTACAAGTTGTGGCCATGTTGTCTCATTATAGTTACAAAGAAAAAAAAAGTTACAGAGTGGTTCGCTCGAGCCAGTACGGCACCAGGTGCCAGCCACCCTTCCTCAGGTTTGAGGCGTGACAAAGTGGTATCAGAGCGGGTTGTGTCCTAGGGAGCCTACAAAGCCATGCCTAGTCTCACTTATGGGTGTGTTGCGTGCCACACTTATAATTGAGAGGTTATAGGGCATTTAGGAAATGTTACCCTTCTTTTATTTCCAGATCTTGCCATAGAGCTGAGTCGTAAGAAGTCAATATGAAGCTTTTGCCAAATTTTGTATGCACCACAAGTGCATGTATCACAATAGAGCTTTAAGGCGTAATTTCCACCTATGTGGAAGGAAGGATATAAAAGAAGCAGAAGCTACAATGCTGGATTGAAAAGTAAGTAAGGTAAAGGTGAAGAAGATACGAGATACTCGAGTACAAAAGGTTGTGAATAGTCGAGACTTCAAATATAGTTTGGGTTTTAGTTTAATTTAAAAAGGAGACCCTAGTAAAAAATTAGTAAATCTCTAAAAGTTAACATTCGAGGACGAATATTTTAAAGGGGGGAAGGATGTTACATCCCGTACTTAAATATTAGGATAAGTCGTAGTAATCCATATGAGCTTGAAGGGATTAAGACCATTCATGAGATTAAAGATGATTTGTGATTATATTATTGTAAGACCCCATAAGTTTAACAACCTTGATACCGTTATATACATTTGATATGGTATTTTGAGTGGAATATTTTTGTAAAAAAAAGTTTGAAAAATATGATTTTATATAGTTATTAATATTACTACTTTCAAATATGCTTTAAATTATACACATAATATGAGAAAGTTTATGAGATTTTCTTTACTGCAAAGATAGAAATTATTCTCTCACAAGAAAAGAAGGTTATCTTTTTACCATTTTAAGAATTAAGCGTACGAAATTTTTTACTTTTTATATGAGATTAAGAAAATTAGAAGTTGAGAAAATATGTGCATTTTTTACATGGATATTTGAATGAAATAATAGTGTATATATTGATTTTATATGGTACCACATGACCACGATAGTAAGATGTATAAAGTGTGAGTAGTATTTTAAGTAATTTCATATAATTCTTAATTATGTGGATAATTAGGTAATTATTGATTTTTAGTGGGAGATTAACTAATTAATTGGGCAAAATTTGGATAAGGTTAAGTCCTCCCAACGTGGCAGCATGTGTGAATCATTAATTAAGCCTAAGGTGACTAACTATGTTGTGAGGCTAGGTGGCACCTTTAGAGGAATCTCGGCTAAAGACATAAAAGACTCAAATTCACAAAGATATGGAGAAGGCAGCGTGAGTGCTTCAACAAAAGCCATGAAAGACTTCTCTAGTTCAACAAAAGTCATGTGAGATTTTGATAAAATTCACAAAAGAGAGATATATTTATATTCGTAACAATGTAACTAGCTTTAGCAAGAGGTTCATACGAAACTTCTTAGCATAATAGCAACAGAATTTTGAAATTCTAAGGGAGTACGGTGCAATCTTTCTCAAGAGAATCGGATCAAGTATGTTAAGGCTAATCTTTCCTTCTTTTGGAATGATCCAAGTAACAATATGTAAACGTAATGATATTCCATAAGTGGTTCTACTCTTAGCAGTTAAGGATGTCTATGTTATTCATTCTTGTAAAATTATATTCAAGCATGTCTAAGTATGTTCTTAAGTCTCTATTGAAGTATTTGATAAAGATGTTAATGTTCATAATATAGTAATACATACATCGTCATGCATATGCATTTACCACCGAGCTACGCTGGTTAGGAAGATACATATTTACCGTCGTGCTACGACCGGTTGGGGAGTCATGCATATTCATTTACCACCCTGCTACGGCATGTTGGGCAGACATGCATTTACCTCCGGACTACGGCCGGTCGGGCAGTTTTCACCGGTTGGGCAATTATGTATCATTATTTACCACCGGTTGGGCAGCCATACATTAACCACCGTGCAACGACCGGTCGGGCAGTTACCACTGATCAGTTGGGCAGTCATGCATATTCATTTACCATCGTGCTACGGCCGGTTGGGCAGACATGGATTTACTATCGGGCTACGGCTGGTCGGGCAGTTACCACCGACATGGCAGTTATATATCATTATTTACTACCGGTTTGGCATTCATACATTTACCACCGATCGACGGTCGGTCGGGCAGTTACCACTGATCAGTTGGGCAGTCATGCATCATAAGATATGGACAATAATCTCAACGAGAAGCATTGTATACATAAGTTTAATAAGTATGCATATACGGTGGCACTTCAGAGATTCATGTTGATTCTTATATGTCTTTAATTAATATTGACTTATTGTTATGTTCGAGTTATGTCTTACATACTCAGTACATTATTCGTACTGACGTCCTTTTGTTGGGGACGCTGCATTCATGCCTGCAGGTATAGATAATCAGTTTGACGAGCCCTCATAGTAGACGAGATTGGTATTCAGCGAAGGATCGGTAAGACTCCACCTAATTTTTGAGTGTAGCCGAGTCTATGAGTCATGGAGTCAGAGTTTTGCTACAGACTTATGGGTAGGTCCATACCCTGTCCTATTTGATGTCAAATAATCTTGACGGCCCATATGTATTCATGTTTTAAGAAAGATGGTTCATTGATACAGTGTTTGCCTACTTATAGTTATACATTACGAGTTGTGTTCATGTTGGCCCATGATAGTTACAAGGAAAAAAAGAGTTACAGAGTAGTTCGCTCGGGCCAATACAGCACCGGGTGCCAGCCACTCCTCCCCATGTTTGTGGCGTGACACAAATCAAGAAAATGAAGGGAGGGGTGGATGTATGTAAGTGAAAAAAGAAGAGGAAATGGAATTATTGGGACAAAGCTAGAAGTATTGTTGTCAAATTGAATTGTACGGTTAAGTTGAACAGTTTTTTAACTTTCCGCGTTAGTTTTAGGGTATGGGACAAAAACGTTCCACCTTTTACATACATTAAGGATTATTTCAGTTAAGGGTCATATATGAAGGACCAAAATAGTCCAACCCCTATACATTAAGGACCATTTTGATCATTTAATAAGCCTTTTGTTTTCTTAACGTCATGGTTCTTTCCAAAGGTAGTTGTTGTGTGAACCGGATGACTCGTCTCGACGATGAATGGCATGACAACATTCTTAAGGGAATGAGTCTATTTTTGTTTTAGGTAATAATAGTAGTAGTAATGAATAAAAAGACCTAACCAAGTCATGCTCGAAGAGTTAATCATGCTTCAATTGGTACCAACGTACTTAACTATGTGTTTATGGTTAGAGACAAGGTTTGTGGAAGAAATAGGTCTAGTAAGTGACTTTGTGATTCTTGAGTTAACTTTGGTAATTATCGAGTGATTTAATTGGACAGTAGTGATCTTTAAACTTGAGTGTGGTCATTGTAGGCTCTCGACTCTATCCTCTTTTACAATCTAGTTGCGTGAGGGGTGAGGTGAATTATTTCTAGTCCAAGTATCCGTGCGAAGGGTGTAGAACTTGCCATGAATATGTTTCAAGGAGAAATCCTAAGTTTTGCTTGGTTTGAGAAGTGGTTGTAGGATTTCCTTGGCCCGTTTGAGCTTTCTATTGCCAACCAATGTCGTTGTCCCTATTCAACCCCTTTGAGCCTCTAGCCTTTCTCATTTGATAACCATGTTATAAGCCTTTACCTATTTTGTCATGACCCTCTCTTGGCACCCGAACTTCCGTTAACACTCTTGTGAAATAAGTGGCTTCAAACATAAGTTTGGGGAGAGATGAGAAAATTCAAAAAGGTATCAAGGCACAAAAAGAGAAAATAAATGATCTCTATGAAAAGAGAAGGCAAGAAAAGAAAAGAACAAAAAGAAAAAGACAAAACGTGAATAAGTGGAAGGGAGCAATCAAAAAGGGAGAAAAAGAATTTTTAAAAAAAAAGAAAGAGTGATGTTAAGTCTCTCTAGTCCCCAATGAAAAAGAAAATGCCTCTAAAGATTTGTAATTGTGAGCCGAGAAATTAAAATGTGGAGCGCTTAAGGAAAGGTGTAGCCACTTACCCATATGATATACTACCCTAATCCAAAAGCCTTCATTACAACCCGAAAGAAGTCCTACTTGATTTCAAATCGAATGAGCTTACATTAGTGGCGATCTACATGAGGGGCAAGCCTATGGTACGGCAAGTCGTACTTGTGACTTTCTCTTGTGAGAGACAAGTGAACCTTTCATGAATCTTAAGATTGAGTGCTAATTTCTTAAGTGAGCTTGGAAAATGGAAAGTAGAGGAGGAAGAGTTTGGAGTCCACCATGACCTACATGATAGAGTCCTTGATGAGTAAAGTCAATTCTTGAAGCTGAAATGTCACATTAGAAGTATATGTGCATGAATATTTGACTTGTCACCTTGTTGATAATGCATGAGTAGTGTGGGTAATTGTTGGTCCCAACTGATGCCTGACTGGCTCATTTTTGACTCGCTAAAATGACCCTTAACTCTAGAAAGTGGGAACTAATTTATTTGCTTGAGGACAAGCAAAGACTTAAGTTTGGGGGAGTTGAAAAGTTGGGATTTTGACTACGTATTAGCACCTTTTTGCTTTTGATTTAGTCCGAAAGTATTGATTTATGTTCCCAAAACTAATGAAAGTGTAAAAATTGTAGGAATGTTGGAAGTTTGGTCTCCCATGATGAAATCCGACTCAAAAAGGAGTGTTCCAAATCACAAGGCAAGAAAATGCGCAGAACTAAAGAAATGCGGTCTGCAGAAGGATTTCTGCAACCGCAGAAGAAAGTATGGACCGCAGAATTCCATCTGTGGCCACAAATAAGTGAAAGAGCCCAGCAGGAATTTGGCCAATGTGCAGTCGTAGAACAAGGTCTGCACTGATAAATAATTCATATTCAGAGAGTGTGCAATGGACCAAGACCTGAAGCCTTGTTGAAGTGCTGACCGCATAAGAAATGTGCGGCCGCAGAAGATGTTTCGCAGTTGCAATCTAGAATGGTGCGGCTGCAGAATCCAAGATCTTGCCAACTGAAGAAATCTCCGGACCACAAATGGAATTGTGCGACCGCAGAACCTCCTGAGGGGCATTTTCGTCAGCAAATTTTGGGCCACTATAAATACACGAGTTTCACATTATTAGTTCATGTTTCGAAGCTTGAGCTACTGTAGCCGTTACATTTTGTCATTTTTGGAAGTTTGTGAATATTTTAGTGTTTAAAAATTATATTTTATCATTTTAATGTTAGATTATGAGTTTAATTATCATTTCTTCCTTATTTTCTTCAATTCCCACTATGAGTAGCTAGATTCTTACTAGGGTTGTGACCCAACCTTAGTGTGTAAACCTTATGGATACTTAATTTAATGCTTGTTTATGATTGGGTATCGATTATTTCGCTTAGTTTATGCTTCAATTTTACAATTAATGGTTGCAAACATTGATTCATGCTTTTTTTACTTGGTCTTTACTTGATAAAGAGATACCTAGTCTATGATGACTTGGCTAACAAGGAAGTGAGCTTAGTGAGAGTTTGATTAGCCTAATTAAAGGGTTCAAACTATGATATAGTGAGAACCCGACTTGAGCTCATATCAACTATTTTGTTTGATACCCATTTGGAGAAATCCAAATTGAGCAAAATCACTCTTTAACTGAGAGTTATTGAGTGGGTAACATTGTCACGACCCAAATTTCCCTCTGTAGGATATCGTGATGGCACATAATCTTTGGGACTAAGTAAGCCTAACACTTACTGAATTAGTGGAAACTCAACCAACAATTATTAAATACGAGATAGCAATATCCTATCATTCCCAAAACCGGTAGTACAAGTTTTAAGAACTACATAGTTTGCTAGAAAATATCTAAATACAACTATTCCAGAATAGAATCAAACAGTGCAAAGAAAATATCAGAAGTCGACATTGAGGCATGCGAACACGACAACAGGTGTACCTTGAGTCTTCATAGAAATGCCCGATCAAATAACAGGAATATCAACAACTCCGAGTTACCTTGATCTACGCCAAAAATATGCAGAAGAGTAGCATGAGTAGACTACAATGGTACCTAGTAAGTATCAAGTCTAACATCGGTAGTGTAACGACTCGACCGGTCGTTTTGCGTTATAGGACCCCGTTCCCCTAAATGAGACTTCTCGTAGTTGCTTTTAATGATTTATGACTTGTGAGAACGGGTGGTTCGGGATTTGGAAGAGTTTGGAATGGTATAGGAACACTTGGTTCCTTAAGGTTGGCCTTTAAGGCCAAGTTTGACTTCGGTCAACATTTTGAGTAAACGACCTCAGAATTGAGTTTTGACGGTTCCGGTAGCTTCGTATGATGATTTCGGACTTGGGCGTGTGTCCGGAATGGGTTTTGGATGACCCGGGAGCATTTCGGCGCCAAATAGTGAAATATGATTCCTTAAGTTTAAGAATTTTTGTTTGGAATGTGTTTTTGTGTTATCGAGGTACGAATGGAATTTCGAGATCGAGTATAGTTCCATTATGTCATTTATGACTTACTCGCAAAGTTTGGGGTCATTCCGAGTAGTATAGGTCTGTTCGGCGCATCGTTAGCGAATTCAAGAACTTAAAGTTCTTAAGTTTGATTCTAGGGGTTTTGAGGTGTGATTTTGAGTTTTAGCGTTGTCTTGGGTTTTTTGAAGGCTCGAGCTAGTCCGTCATATGATTTGGGACTTGTTGGTATATTTGGACGAGGGCTCGGGTTGTCCCAGGTGCCGCTCGGGCACCAAACGAGGCCAAAAACCAGCAGCTATAACTACTGGTGCACCAGATCTGGCATGACCGCAGGTGCCGTTGCCCAGTCGCAGGTGCGGGACCGTTCCTGCGGTCCAAGCCTCGCAGGTGAGGCTCCAGGTGGGCTTCCCTTTTCTCGCATATGCGGACCAAGTTCCGCATGAGCGGAGCCGCAGGTGTGGGCTCCTCTCCGCAGGTGCGGGCCCAGGCTCCATTGTCCAATTTTGCAGGTGCGAGACCCTTCTCGCAGGCGCGAAACCGCAGGTGCAGTCCATGAGCCGCAGGTGCGGAACACCTATAGGTAGTGTGATATTTAAAATACGGGAAAGAATCATTTTTACCCCATTTCTTCCACCATTGCCGACCTTGAGAGCTTGGGAGAGAGCCAAACGACCTAGATACTAAGAGGTAAGTAATTTCCACCCTAATGTTGGTCTAATACATACATTCCTAGATATATTAACACCCTAATTAGTGTAAATCAAGGGTTAGAGTAAAAACCTAGGGCTTGATGAATTTTAGAGAATTTCCCCACTAATTAGCTATGAAATCATACAATAATCGTATATTAATGATCCTTAGGTTATGGGTGATTGTTTTCTTTGAACATTTCCGGAATCCGAACATGTGGGCCCAGGGGTGTATTTTGGGATTCTTCAAAGTAAGATGAAATAACTAAGTAAATAGAAGGATTCCATACTTTTGAGTACAAACTGACGTATTTATATAACATTTGGCTAGTTTCGAGTCCTTGGGTGACAAGTTCGGAGCTTCGGGCGCATTCTTAACCCGGAGAGTAGGCCCGACACGAGGTGAGTCTCCTTTCTAACCTTGTAAGAGAGAATTGTCCCCTTAGGTGCTTACAAAGGATTGAAATGTCCTTATTTGCAGGGGCTATGCACGCACGAGGTGACGAGAGTCCGTGCGTAGCTACTATTATGTTATGTTGGGTAGTTTAGTAGTCACAAGCATGCTTTTATGTGCCTTACATGTGTTCCTAAATGTGTTTTGAATTTCTTATTATCCTTGAATTGGCATGAGGATATAGAGAGTTATGTTCAATTACATTTCTTGAGTACTTGTCTTCAGGTATAACCTCTGTTACATTCCTGAATTTCTGATAATCTGTATATGTATACGAGCACCGCGTCGCATGTATGATTCGTGAGCGGGGTAGCCTTATCATTATGTCAACCGCGTTGCATGTTCGATTCGCGAGCGGGCTAATAGATGCATCTATGGTTCGAGCCGTTCGACCCTCGGCAGTGCACATTTATTTTTGCGACGTTTCGGCCGTACGCTTCGGCATACTATGTGCTATACATTTGGCTGAGAGTTTTATTGTTATTTTATAAACTGCCCACATGTGGAAAGGAAGTTTAGTACATTATATGCTAGTGATAATTGACATGTAAGGGAAATTGCAATTTATATACTTGATATTTCACGTTTTCGTGATTACTACGACTGTTATTCCTGCCTAGCTTCATTTAATTATATTATTTAATTATGACCCTAGTAAGTATCACGTCTACTTCTCGTCACTACTTCTTCGAGATTAGACGGGATACTCACTGGGTACATATTTTTTTATGTACTCATGCTACGCTTCTATACTTAACTGTATAGGTTCTAAGGCAGGTGCATCTGGTTTTAGACCGCAGCTCGATCTTGAGAGCATATTCTAGACCCGACTTCACGGTGAGCTGCTTCCCTTGGCGTTTCTCAGCAGCACTTTGGAGTTGTCTTATGTTATTTCTGTCTACTTCTTTCAGACAGTAGAGCAGTTATTCTATTTTTGTATATTCTACTAGTCCGCCTGTAGACTTGTGACACTAGTTCCTGGCACACGTAGTAGACACCATATTTTTGGAACTGTATATCTTTATTCATGATGCTTTTGGTTATATTCATTCAAGTTGGTTAAGTTATCCGTTTTCACTTAGCAATTTTAAACCTAAAACTTGCAAGTAGTGAAACATTTTATCAAATGAGGTAATCTCGTTAGTGAAAAAAGTGTTGGCTTGCCTGACCCCGGTGTTGGGCGCCATCACGACATGAGTTAGGATTTTGGGTCGTGACAACATGGTATCAGAGCTCTAGGTTCACGTAGGTCTCAAAACTCACGGGCAAACCTAATAGAGTCTTGCAGATCGATACGAAGATATTTGTATTTATCTTCGGGAGGCTATAGGGTGTTAGGAAACCTCTCTTTATTCATATTCTATCGTGCAGTCGATGGTATACTAAATCTCATTCTTCTGTTCTCTCACAGATAGTGAGGACTTGCGCGGTGAACGTTCCAGACCCGGGAGATGCCGTTACCCCCACTGTCCGAGGCCGTGGCAGAGGCCGGGGGAGCGCACCGGCCTAAGGTAGGGGACGAGGGCATCCCAGAGCGGTTCTATTAGCACCCCTAGTGAATCCGGCAGAGGATCCCATTACTGAGGATCAGGGGGAGGTGCCCCCAGCAGATCCAGCTCCGATGGACTTCATGACTGCATCGGGCTTCTAGGAGGTCATGAGTCGTATGATGTGGTTCATGGACTCTATGACTCATGCTAGTTTATTTCCAGCGGATCCGACCACATCCCAGGCGGGAGGGGGAGTCCAGACCCCTTCGGGACATGCAGCAGCGGTATATCAGACCCCGAGTACACTGCCTGTGGGTGGAGCCCAGCCTATAGCAGCAGTACCTGAGCTCAGACCAGTTGCGGACGGTGATCCGCAGAAATTACTGGACAGATGGACCCGATTGCACTCTCCTATCTTCGGAGGTGAGAGGGGCGAGGATTCCCAGGACTTCATTGATAGGTGTAGGGACAGACTGCACAACATGAGGATACTAGAGTCCCATGGAGTTGACTTCACTACTTTTCAGCTAGAGGGTAGGGCCCGCAGATGGTGGCAGTCTTATATCCTTGGTAGACCGACAGGTTCCCCTCCCATCACTTGGGAGCAGTTCGCTTAGTTGTTCCTGGATAGATATATTCCACCCTCCGAGAGGGAAGAGCTGCGGTATCAGTTTGAGCAGCTAGAGCAGGTACAAATGCCAGTGACAGACTACGAGGCCAGGTTTTCTGAGTTGTCTCGTCATGCCCTTATGATACTTCCTACTGATGCTGACAGGGTGCGGAGATTTGTAGTTGGGATGCACTCAAGCATTAGGGACAACATGGCCCGAGAGGTGGATATGGGGACTCTCTATCAGCTTGTGGTCGAGATAGCTCGCTGGATTGAGGGTTACCGACCGAGGGGCAGAGAGCAGGGTCAGCAGGATAAGAGAGATAGATTTTTTGGAGATTTCAGAGGTGCCCCAGCCAAGGGTAGAGGTCAGTTCGGTAGGGGCCAGCCTAGCAGGCCTCCATATTCAGCTCCTCCACCACCTCCTCGTGGTGTTCCAGTGAGGCCCTATTTCAGCGCCATGTCGGAGAGTTCTTACAGCCCACAAGCCATTCAGGGGTCCTCCGGCGGGTATTCCGGTCATCAAGGGTCTTTTAGTCCTTACTTCAGTACCATGCCAGAGGGTTCTCACCGTCCCCCAGCTATCTAGGGTTCTTCTTCAGGGGCAGCAGGACATGCCACCGGTGAGATGTTATGAGTGTGGGGATTCAGGCCATATGAGGAGGACTTGTCCCAGGCTTCGGGGCAAGGTCGTTCAGTAGAGTTATCAACCTACATTCTCAGCACCGGCGCCCCGTCCACCGAGAGGTGGAGGACAGGCTGGTAGAGGTCATCCCAGAGGTGGAGGCCATACAGGGGGAGCTCCGCCAGCTCCTATTCATTCCAGCGGAGGTCAGTCTTCCGGTGCACCAGCTAGATTCTATGCTATTCCAGCCAGATCAGATGCAGTGGCCTCAGACGCCGTGATCACATGTACTATTTCAGTATGTGGTAGAGAGGCATCAGTTCTATTTGATCCAGGATCCACTTATTCATATGTGTCAGCCTTATTTGCTTGTTTTCTGGATGCTCCTCGTGAGTCCTTGGGTTCTCCCATATATGCGTCGACTCCTGTGGGCGATTCTGTGGTGGTAGACCGGATCTATCGGTCTTGTGTGATTACCTTCTATGGGTTCAGGACCAGAGCGGACCTTCTATTGCTCGACATGGTTGATTTTGAGGTTATTCTAGGCATGGATTGGCTATCTCCCTATCATGCCATCCTGTATTGCCATGCCAATATGGTTACTTTAGCCATGCCCGAGTTGCCTAGGCTGGAGTGGAAAGGTTCCTCAGTTAGTACAGCCAGTCGGGTTATTTCTTTCCTGAAGGCTTGACATATGGTCGAGAAGGGTTGTCTGGCGTATCTTTCTTATGTGCGGGACACCACCGTCGAGTCTCCGACGATCAATTCAGTGCCAGTGGTTCGAGAGTTTGCTGATGCATTTCCTTCAGACCTTCAGACATGCCTCCGGATCGTGATATTGATTTCTGTATTGATGTACCTCCAGGAACTCAGCATGTTTCCCTTCCCCCGTACCGTATGGCTCCGAAGGAGTTGAAGGAGCAACTTGAGGAATTGTTGGATAAGGGGTTTATCAGGCCGAGTGTCTCGCCGTGGGGTGCTGCAGTTCTATTTGTGAAGAAGAAGGATGGGTCTATGCGGATGTGTATTGATTACCGCCAGTTGAACAAGGTCACTATTAAGAACAAGTATCTATTGCCGCGTATCGATGATTTAATTGACCAGTTGCAGGGTGCTCGGGTGTTCTCTAAGATCGACTTGAGGTCAGGGTACCACCAGTTGAAGATTCGGGCCTCGGATGTTCCGAAGACTGCTTTCCGTACGAGATATGGCCATTATGAGTTCCTGGTGATGTCCTTTGGCTTGACTAATGCCCCTGCAACATTTATGGACTTGATAAACAGGGTGTTTAGGCCGTATATTGATTCATTTGTCATTGTCTTCATTGATGACATTTTGATTTGCTCACGTAGCTTGGGAGAGCACGAGCAGCATTTGAGAGTTGTGCTCCAGACTTTGCGAGAACAGAAGCTATATGCTAAGTTCTCCAAGTGTGAGTTCTGGTTGGATTCTGTGGCATTCTTGGGACACGTAGTATCCGAAGAGGGTATCAAGGTTGATCCTAAGAATATTGAGGCAGTTCAGAGTTGGCCACGTCCTACTTCAGCTACAGAGATCAGGAGTTTCTTGGGTCTAGCAGGCTACTATCGGCGATTTGTGGAGGGATTTTCATCCATTGAAGCCCCACTGACTAGGTTGACTCAGAAGAATACCCCGTTCCGATGGTCTGACAAGTGTGAAGCGAGCTTTCAGAAGCTCAAGACAGCATTGACCTCAACACCAGCTCTAGTATTTCCTTCCGGTTCTGGGATGTATACAGAGTATTGCGACGCTTCACGCGTTGGCTTGGGGTGTGTGTTGATGCAGGAGAGGAGAGTTATTGCTTATGCTTCGCGCCAGCTGAAGGTTCATGAGAAGAATTACCCTGTGCACGATTTGGAGTTGGCAACGATTGTTCATGCTCTTAATATTTAGAGGCACTACTTGTTTGGGGTGTCCTATGAGGTTTATACAGACCATCGCAGCTTGCAGCACTTGTTCAAGCAGAGGGACCTTAATTTGAGGCAGCGCAGGTGGCTTGAACTGCTGAATGGATATGACATCACCATTCTTTATCATCCGGGCAAGGCAAATGTGGTAGCAGATGCTTTGAGCAGGAAGGCGGAGAGTATGGGCAGCTTGGCTTATATTGCAGCAGAGGAGAGACCTCTTGCCTTGGACATTCAGTCCTTGCCTAATCGCCTGGTGATATTAGACCTTTCAGAGCCTCGTCGAGTTCTAGCTCATGTGGTTGCTCAGTCTTCGTTATTGGGGGAGATTAAGGCTCGATAGTTTGATGATCCGTGCAGAGCTTCAGGGGACAGTGGTTCAGGGTGGTTCCAAGGAGGTTATTATTGGCGAGGATGGTGTTCTGAGACTTCAGGATCGTTTATGCATTCCTAATGTTGATGGTATGAGGGAGAGGATTCTAGAGGAGGCACACAGTTCACGTTATTCTATTTATCCTGGTGCTACGAAGATGTATCGTGATTTGAAGTAGCATTTCTGGTGGAACGGATGAAGAAGGACATAGTGGGGTATGTGGCTAGATGTCTTAATTGCCAGCAGGTCAAGTATGAGCACCAGAGGCCATGAGGCCTACTTCAGTAGATGCCCATTCCGGAGTGGAAGTGGGAGCACATCACTATGGACTTCTTGGTGGGGTTGCCTCAGACTTTGCGGAAGGTTGGCGCGGTTTGGGTCATTGTGGATAGGTTGACCAAATCGGCGCATTTCATTCCAGTAGCTACTACTTATACTTATGAGAGGTTAGCCCAGATCTACATTCGGGAGATAGTTAGGTTGCACGATGTGCCGGTGTCCATTATATCAGATCGAGGTCCTCAGTTCACCTCGCACTTCTGGAGAGCATTGCTTAGTGAGTTGGGCACCCAGATAGATCTCAGCACAGCATTTCACTCTCAGACTGATGGTCAGTCGGAGCACACAGTTCAGATATTGGAGGACATGTTCAGGGCATGTGTGATTGATTTCGGAGGTCAGTGGGACCAGTTCTTGCCTTTTGCCGAGTTTGCTTACAATAATAGTTATCATTCCAGCATCAAGATGGCTCCATTTGAGGCTTTGTATGGTCGGCGATGTCGTTCTCCTATCGGGTGGTTTGATCCTGGCGAGGCTAGGTTATATGGCACCGACCTGGTGAGAGATGCTTTGGAGAAAGTAAAGTTGATTCAGGAGAGGCTCCGCACAGCACAGTCCAGACAGAAGAGTTACGCGGATCAGAACGCGCGTGTTGTATCATTTATGGAGGAAGATAAGGTCATGTTGAAGGTCTCACCGATGAAGGGTATTATGAGGTTCGGGAAGAAGGGCAAGCTAAGCCCACGGTTTATAGGTCCTTTCGAGGTATTGAAGAGAGTTTTAGAAGTTGCTTATGAGCTTGCTTTGCCTCCCAGTTTATCAGGAGTTCATCTGGTCTTTCATTTATCCATGCTCCGGAGGTACCACGCCGAGTTCTCCCACGTGGTTGATTTCAGCACCATTCAATTGGATGAGAATTTGGGCTATGAGGAGGAGGCAGTTGCTATTATTGATAGACAGGATCGCCAGTTGAGATCCAAGACAATTTCTGCCGTGAAGGTCCAGTGGAAGGGCCAGCCAGTCGAGGAGGCGACTTGGGAGTCTTAGGTGGATATGCGGAGCAGATATCCCCACTTATTCAGCACTTCAGGTATGATTATAGACCCGTTCGAGGACGAACATTTGTTTAAGAGATGGAGAATGTAACGACCCGACCGGTCGTTTTGCATTTTAGAACCCCGTTCCCCTAAATGAGACTTCCCGTAGTTTCTTTTAATGATTTATGACATGTGAGAACGGGTGGTTCGGGATTTGGAAGAGTTTGGAATGGCATAGGAACACTTGGTTCCTTAAGGTTGGCCTTTCAGGCCAAGTTTGACTTTGGTCAACAATTTGAGTAAACGACCTTGGAATCGAGTTTCAATGGTTCCGGTAGCTTCGTATGATGATTTCGGACTTGGGCGTGTGTCCGGAACGGGTTTTGGATGACCCGGGAGCGTTTCGGCGCCAAATAGGGAAATATGCTTCCTTAAGTTTAAGATTTTTGGTTTGGAACGTGTTTTTGTGTTATCCATGTCCAAACGGAATTCTGAGACCGGAAATAGTTCCGTTATCTCATTTATGACTTGCTCGCAAAGTTTGGAGTCATTCCGAGCAGTATAGGTCGGTTCAGCGCATTGTTAGCGAATTCAAGAACTTAAAGTTCTTAAGTTTGATTCTAGGGGTTTTGAGGTGTGATTTTGAGTTTTAGCGTTGGCTTGGGTGTTCCGAAAGCTCGAGCGAGTCCGTATTATGATTTGGGACTTGTTGGTATATTTGGATGGGGGCTCGGGTGGGCCCAGATGCCGCTCGGGCACCAAATGAGGCCAAAAACCAGCAGCTATAACTGCTGGTGCACCAGATCTGGTGTGACCCCAGGTGCGGTTGCCCAGTCGCAGGTGCGGGACCGCTCCTGCAGTCCAAGCCTCGAAGGTGCGGCTCCAGGTGGGCTGCCCTTTTCTCGCAGATGCGGACCAAGTTCCGCAGGTGCGGGCTCCTCTCCGCAGGTGTGGGCCCAGGATCCTTTGTCCAATTTCGCAGGTGCGAGACCCTTCTCGCAGGCGCGAGACCACAAGTGCGGTCCATGAGCCGCAGGTGTGGAACCCATGTAGGCAGTGTGATCTTTAAAATACGGGAAAGAATCATTTTTACCCTATTTCTTCCACCATTGTCGACTTTGAGAGCTTGAGAGAGAGCCAAACGACCTAGCTACTAAGAGGTAAGTAATTTCCACCCTAATGTTGGTCTAATACATCAATTCCTAGGTAGATTAACACCCTAATTAATGTAAATCAAGGGTTAGAGTAAAAATCGAGGGCTTGATGAATTTTAGAGAATTTCCCCACTAATTAGCTATGAAATCATACAAAAATCATATATTAATGATCCTTAGGTTATGGGTGAGTGTTTTCTTCGAACATTTCCGGAATCCGAACATATGGGCCCGGGGGTGTATTTTGGGATTCTTCAAAGTAAGATGAAATAACTAAGTAAATAGGAGAATTCCATACTTTTGAGTACAAACTGACGTATTTATATAACATTTGGCTAGTTTCGAGTCCTTGGGTGACGGGTTCGGAGCTTCGGGCGCATTCTTGACCCGGAGAGTAGGCCCGACACGAGGTGAGTCTCCTTCCTAACCTTGTAAGAGGGAATTTTCCCTTTAGGTGCATATAAAGGATTGAAATGTCCTTATTTTCAGGGGCTACGCACGCACGAGGTGACGAGAGTCCGTGCGTAGCTACTATTATGTTATGTTGGGTAGTTTAGGACTCCCAAGCATGCTTTTATGTGCCTTACATGTTTTCCTAAATGTGTTTTGAGTTGCTTATTATCCTTGAATTGGCATGAGAATATAGAGAGTTATGTTCAATTACATTGCTTGAGTACTTGTCTTCAGGAATAACCTCTGTTAAATTCCTGAATTTATGATAATTCTGTGTATGTATACGAGCACCCGCGTCGCATGTATGATTCATGAGCGGGGTAGCCTTATCATTATGTCAACCGCGCCGCATGTTCAATTCGCGAGCGGGGTAATAGATGCATCAATGGTTCGAGTCGTTCGACCCTCGGCAGTGCACATTTATTTTTGCGACGTTTCAGTCGTACACTTCGGCATATTATGTGCTATAAATTTGGCTGAGAGTTTTATTGTTATTTTATAAATTGCCCCCATGTGGAAAGGAATTTTAGTACATTATATGCTAGTGATAATTGACATGTAAGGGAAACTGCAATTCATATACTTTATATTTCACGTTTTCGTGATTACTACGACTGTTATTCCTGCCTAGCTTCATTTAATTATATTATTTAATTATGACCCTAGTAAGTATCACGTCTACCTATCGTCACTACTTCTTCGAGATTAGACGAGATACCCACTGGGTACATATTTGTTTATGTACTCATGCTACGCTTCTGTACTTAACTATACAGGTTCTGAGGCAGGTGCATCTGTTTAACACGGGACTTAGCCATTTTTCACCACTTGCTTCCATACTTAGCGATTTTTAGAGCTTGTAAAGAAGACATTAGACCTAGCTACTGTAAGGTAAGTAATTCCTACTAGAAATTAAGTTTTATACTTAAATTCCTAGGTAGATTAACACCTTAAATTTGTAAAAATCATGGGTTAGAGTAAAACCTAGGTTTTTATAAAAATGAGAGAATTACCAAAGAATTAGTTATGAAATCATACAACAACTATATAATGTTGATTCTTAGGCTATGGGTGAGTGTTTCCTTCAAAAATTTCCGGAATCCGAGCATGTGGGCCCGGGGGTGTATTTTGGAATTTTTAAATTTAGGTTGAAACAATCATCTAAGTAGAGGAATTTCATACTTTTGAGTATAGATTGATTTATTTATGAAATATTTGATTAGTTTCGAGTCCTTGGAAGACGAATTTGGAGTTTCAGACACGTTCTTGATCCAGAAGGTAGACTTGACACGAGGTGAGTCTCCTTTCTAACCTTGTAAGAGGGAATTGTCCCCATAGGTAAATATAAATGATTGTATGTCCTTAATTGCGGGGGCTACGCACGTACGAAGTGATGAGAGTCCGTGCGTAGCTACTATTATGTTGTGTCAGGTAGTTTTAGGATTTACAAGCATGCTTTATGTGTCGTATCTGTAATCTTAGATGTTAATTTAGAACGCCTAACATCCTTGAACTATTAAATGAATATCTAAGAGGTCACATTCTGAAATTATTATTATTGAATCTTTTTTTCCTGTAAGTATATCCTCTACTGAATTCCTGATATCCTGTTAATTATGTGTATGTATACGGGTACCCGCGTCACACGTATGATTCGCGAGCGGGGTAGACCTACTATTATGTCAATCGCGTCGCATGTTCGATTCGCGAGCGGTGTAATAGATGCATCTATGGTTCGAGTCGTTTGACCCTTCGGCAGTGTACATTTATTTTTGCGTCGTATCGGCCGTACGTCCACGGCATATCATTTGTTTGTAAATTGTTTGGGTGTTATGTGAATGTGTGTCTGGTGAATATCATGAAAAAGGAAAACTAGGTAATTTATATGCTAGAGAACTTGACACGTAAAGGTAGTTGTAAATGTTATTTGATGCTCCTGTATTTGTTATTATTCATGACTGCTATTCATGTTAGCCTTACATTTAAACTATATTATCTTTTACCCTAGTAAGTATCACGTCGACTTCTCGTCACTACTTCTTAAAGATTAGACGGGATACTCACTGGGTACATATTGTTTATGTACTCATGTTACACTTCTGTACTTAATTGTACAGGTCCTGAGACAGGTGCATCTGGGTATCAGTCCGGAGCTTGTCCCTGACTTGTACTTGGTTTGGACTTCTCGGTGAGCTGCTTTCCTTGACGTCTTCCAGCAACACCTTGGAGTTTTTTTTTTTTTTTTTTGTTATATCTGTCTATGTTTTCCTCAGACAGTAGGGCAGACTTGTATTCTTTTGGATTCTCATTCTACTAGATGCCTGTAAACTTGTGACACTAGTTCCTGACAAACACGTAGTAGACATTATATTTTTGGCTGTAAATATAAATTATGACTTTTATGACTATTTCTGTTTAAAATGGCCTAAGTTGTCCGTTTTACTTAATGTCTTAAATCTAAATTTAGTAAGTGACGGAAATGTTTTTGGTAAATTAAATGAAAACTCACTAGTAAATTAATGTTGGCTTTCTTGAATTCGGTGTTGGGCGCCATCGCGACCTGATTTAGGATTTGGGTTGTGACAACATGGTATCAGGGCTCTAGGTTCACGTAGGTCTCACAAGTTACGGGCAAACCCAATAGAGTCTTGTGGATCGGTACGGAGACGTCTGTATTTATCTACGGGAGGCTATAGGGTGTTAGGAAATCTCTCTTAATTCATATTCTATCGTGCAGTTGATGGTGTACTAAATCTCACTCTTCTATTCTCTCACAGATGGTGAGGACGCGCGCAGCCGACGTTCCAGACCCGGGAGGGGCCGCTACCCCCGTCATCTGAGGTCGTGGCAGAGGCCGGGGGAGGGCACCGGCCCGAAGTAGGTGACGAGGGCGTCCCAAAGCTGTTCCAGTTGCACCACCAGCGGATCCAGCAGCAGATCCCATTATTCAGGAGCAGGGCGAGGTGCCCCCAGCAGATCCTTCCCCATTGGACTTTGTGACGGCGCTAGGATTCCAGGAGGTCATGGGCCGTATGATGCGGTTCATGGACACCATGACCCAGGCTGGTTTATTTCCAGCGGATCCTGTCACATCTCAGGCGGGAGGGGGGACCCAGACCCCTACTGCTCAGGTCGCAGGTCATGCAACGACTGTCTATCAGACCCCGGGTACACTGTCAGTGGGCGGGGCCCAGCCAGTAGCAGCAGCACTTGATCCTAGACCAGCTACGGACGACGATCCGCAGAAGCTATTGGATAGATGGACCAGATTGCACCCTCCTGTCTTCGGAGGTGAGCGTCATGAGGACGCACAAGACTTTATTGATAGGTGTAGGGACAGACTGCACAACATGAGGAAATCGGAGTCCCACGGAGTTGATTTCATTACCTTCCAGTTAGAGGGCAGGGCCCGCAGATGGTGGCAGTCCTATATACTTGGCAGGCCGGCATATTCTCCTCCCCTTTCTTGGGAGCAGTTCACTCAGTTGTTCCTGGACAGATATATTCCACCCTCTGAGAGGGAAGAGCTGCGGTATCAATTTGAGCAGCTGGAGCATGGTCAGATGTCCGTGACTGACTACGAGGCTAGGTTTTCTGAGTTGTCTCGACATGCACTCATGATACTTCCTACTGATGCAGAGAGAGTGCAGAGATTTGTAGTTGGGTTACACTCAGGTATTAGGGCCAACATGGTCCGAGAGGTGGATATAGAGACTCCCTATCAGCTTGTGGTCGAGATTGCTCGTCAGATTGAGGGTAATCGATCGAGGGGCCGAGAGCAGAGTTAGCAGGATAAGAGAGCTAGATTCTCTGGGGATTTCAGAGGTGCTCCAGCCAGGGAAAGAGGTCAGTTCGGTAGGGGCCAGCCTAGTAGGCCTCCATATTCAGCACCCCCACCACCTCCCCAAGGTGTCCCAGCGAGGCCTTATTTCAGCGCCATGCCGGAGAGTCCTTACCGCCCGCCAGCTATTCAGGGTTCCTCCGGCGAAAATTTTGGTCATCAGGGATCTTCCAGTCCTTATTCCAGTGCTATGCCAAAGAGTTCATACCGCCCTCCATCTATTCAGGGCTCTTCTTTAGGACAGCAGGCCATGGTACCGAGGGGATGTTATGCGTGCGGGGATCCAGGCCATATTAAGAAGACTTGTCCCAGGCTTCGGGGCAAGGCAGTGCAGTAGAGTTACCAGCCTATGAGTTTAGCACCAGCGGTCCGGCCACCCAAAGGTGGAGGACAGGCTGGTAGGGGTCGTCCCAGAAGTGTTGGTCAGATAGGGGGAGCACAGACAACTCATGTTCATGCTAGTGGAGGTCAGTCTTCCGGTGCTCCCACCAGATTCTATGCTTTCCCGACCAGACCAAATGCAATAGCCTCATATGTCGTGATCACAAGTATTATTTCCGTATGTGGTAGAGATGCATCGTTATTGTTTGATCCAGGATCCACTTATTCATATGTGTCAGCCTTGTTTGCTCATTTCTTGGATATTCCTCGTGAGTCGTTGGGTACTCCGATTTATGTGTCCACTCCTGTGGGCGATTCTGTGATTGTGGACCAGATATATCGGTCCTGTGTGGTTACAATATGTGGGTTCGAGACCAGAGCGGATCTCCTGTTGCTTGATATGGTTGATTTTGAGGTCATCTTGGGCATGGATTGGCTATCTCCCTATCATGTTGTTCTAGGTTGCCATTCCAAGACTGTTACTCTAGCCATGCCCAAGTTGCCGAGATTGGAGTGGAAAGGTTCCTCAGTTAGTGCGGCTAGTCGGGTTATTTCCTTCCTGAAGGCTCGACACATGGTCGAGAAGGGTTATTTGGCTTATCTTGCTTATGTGCGGGATACCACCGTCGAGTCTCCGACGATTGATTTAGTTCCAGTTTTTTGAGAGTTTGCTAATGTATTCCCTTCAGACCTTCCAGACATGCCACCGGATCGTGACATTGAGTTTTGCATTGACTTAGCTCCAGGCACCCAACCTATATCTATTCCCCCATACCGTATGGCTCCGAAAGAATTTAAGGAATTGAAATAACAGCTTGCGGAGTTGTTGGATAAGGGGTTTATCAGACCGAGTGTATCGTCTTGGGGTGCTCCAGTGCTATTTGTGAAGAAGAAGGATGGGACAATGCGGATGTGTATTGATTACCGCCAGTTGAACAAGGCCACCATCAATAACAAGTACCCATTGCCGCGTATCGATGATTTGTTTGACCAGTTGCAGGGTGCGCAGGTGTTTTCTAAGATTGACTTGAGATCGGGGTACCATCAGCTGAAGATTCGGGACTCGGATGTTCTGAAGACTGCCTTTCATACGAGATATGGTCATTATGAGTTCCTGGTGATGTCCTTTGGCTTGACTAATGCCCTAGCAGCATTTATGGACTTCATGAACAGGGTGTTCAGGCCTTATATTGATTCTTTTGTCATTGTCTGTATTGATGACATTCTGATTTACTCACGTAGTCTGAGGGAGCACGAGCATCATTTGAGAGTTGTTCTCCAGACTTTCCGAGAACAGAAGTTGTATGCTAAGTTCTCCAAGTGTGAATTTTTGGTTGGATTCTATGGCGTTCTTGGGACATGTGATGTCCGGAGAGGGTATCAAGGTTGATCCTAAGAAGATTGATGCAGTTCAGAGTTGGTCACGCCCTACTTTAGCTATAGAGATCAGGAGCTTCTTGGGTCTAGCAGGTTATTATCGCCGATTTGTGGAGGGTTTTTCATTCATTGCAGCTCCTCTAACTAGATTGACTCAAAAGAATGCCCCGTTCCGATGGTCTGACGAGTGTGAGGCGAGCTTTCAGAAGCTCAAGACAACATTGACCTCAGCACCAATTCTTTTATTGCCTTCCGGTTCTGGGATGTATACAGTATATTGCGATGCTTCACGCGTCGGTTTGGGATGTGTGTTGATGCAGGAGGGGCGAGGTATTGCATATGCTTCACGTCAGTTGAAGGTTCATGAGAAAAATTATCATGTGCACGATTTGGAGTTGGCGGCGATTGTTCATGCTCTTAATATTTGGAGGCACTATTTGTATGGGGTGTCCTGTGAGGTTTATACAGACCACCGCGGTTGCACGGTGTGCCTGTATCCATTATATCATATCGAGATCCTCAGTTCACCTCGCACTTCTGGAGAGCATTGCAGAGTGAGTTATGCACGCGGGTAGAGCTCAGCACAGCATTTCACCCTAAGACTGATGGGCAGTCGGAGCGGACAGTTCAGATATTTGAGGACATGCTCAGGGCATGTGTGATTGACTTTGGAGGTCAGTGGGACCAGTTCTTGTCTTTGGCCGAGTTTGCTTATAATAATAGTTATCAGTCCAGCATTGAGATGGCTCCATTTGAGGCCTTGTATGGTCGGCGATGTTGTTCTCCTATCGGGTGGTTTGAGCCTAGCGAGGCTAAGTTATATGGCACCGACCTGGTGAAGGATGCTTTGGAGAAAGTGAAGTTGATTCAGGAGAGGCTTCACACAGCACAGTCCAGACAGAAGAGTTATGCGGATCAGAAGGCGTGTGATGTATCATTTATGGAGGGAGATAAGGTTCTGTTGAAAGTCTCGCCGATGAAGGGTATTATGAGGTTTGGGAAGAAGAGCAAGATGAGCCCAAGATTTATAGGTCCATTCGAGGTGTTGAGGCGAGTCGGAGAGGTTGCTTATGAGCTTGCTTTACCTCCCAGTTTATGGGGGTTCATCCGGTCTTTCATGTGTCCATGCTCCATAGATACCATGCCGACTTATCTCACGTGGTAGATTTCAGCACCATTCAGCTAGACGAGAGGTTGGGCTACGAGGAGGAGCCAGTTGCTATTATTGACAGGCAGGATCGCCAGCTGAGATCCAAGAGGGTTTCTGCCGTAAAGGTCCAGTGGAGGGGTCAACCAGTCGAGGAGGCTACTTGGAAGTCCGAGGAGGACATGCGGAGCAGATATCCACACTTATTCAGCACTCTAGGTATGATTCTAGACCCATTCGAGGACGAACATTTGTTTAAGAGGTGGAGAATGTAACGACACGACCTGTCATTTTGTGTTCTAGGACCCCATGCCCCTAAATTAGACTTCCCGTAGTTTCTTTTACTGATTTATGACTTGCGGGGATGGGTGGTTGGGGATTTGGAGGAGTTTGGAGTCGTATAGGAACACTTGGTTCCTTAAGGTTGGCCTTAAAGGCCAAGTTTGACTTCGGTCAACATTTTTAGTAAACCACCTCGGAGTCGAGATTCGAAGGTTCCGGTAGGTTTGTATGATGATTTCGGACTTAGGCGTACGTTCGGAACGGATTTTGGATGACCCGGGAGAATTTCGGCGCCTAATAGTGAAATAAGAATTTCCTTAAGTTCAAATTGAGGTTTGGAACGTGTTTTTGTGTTATCGAGGTCAGAACGGGATTCCGATACTGGGAATAGTTCCGTTATGTCATTTATGACTTGCTCGCAAAATTTGGTGTCATTCCGAGTAGTATAGGTAGGTTCGGCGTAAAGAAGCGAATTCTAGAACTTGAAGTTCAAAGTTTGATTCAATTTGGTTTTGGGGTCGGATTCTTAGTTTCGTTGTTGTTTTTCGCATTCCGAGAATTTGATCGAGTCTGTATCATGAATACAGACTTGTTAGTGCCATTAGACGGGGTCCCAGGGGGCTCGAGTGTGTTTCAAACCCCTCGGAGCTAAGTGCCAAACACCAGATTTTCTGTGTCTGGTTTCCTTCTATGTGTTCGAGGGTGTACTCACGCGTTCGCATAGAAGGAGTTGGCAGGGATGGAAAAATTCCATGTGCGATCGCACAGGCATGCACGTGTTTGCATGGGGGAAGGCTGTGGGATGGCCCAGCTTTTCTTCTCTGCGTTTGCATAGACCCCTCCGCGTTCGCATAGAAGGCCTCAGAGGGGCCTGGCAAGTTGTTCTTCGCGGACGCACTGCCCTTGCTGCGTTCACATGTAAGAGGAAACTGGGCAGTGTGCATTTAACACGGGACTTAGCCATTTTTCACTATTTTCTTCCATACTTGGCGATTTTTAGAGCTTGTAAAGAAGACATTCGACCTAGCTACTGTAAGGTAAGTAATTCCTACGACAAATTAAGTTTAATACTTAAATTCCTAGGTAGATTAACACCTTAAATTAGTAAAAATCATGGGTTAGAGTAAAACCTAGGTTTTTATGAAAATGAGAGAATTACCAAAGAATTAGTTATGAAATCATACAAAAACTATATAATGTTGATCCTTAGGCTATGGGTGAGTGTTTCCTTCGAAAGTTTTTGGAATCCGAGCATGTGGGCCCGGGGGTGTATTTTGGGATTTTTTCAATTTAGGTTGAAACAATCATTTAAGTAGAGGAATTTCATACTTTTGAGTATAGATTGATTTATTTACGCAATATTTGATTAGTTTCGAGTCCTTGGAAAATGAATTTGGAGTTTCGGGCGCGTTCTTGATCCGGAAGGTAGATTTGACACGAGATTAGTCTCCTTTCTAGCCTTGTAAGAGGGAATTGTCCCCATAGGTAAATATAAATGATTGCATGTCCTTAATTGCGGGGGCTACGCACGCACAAAGTGACGAGAGTCCGTGCGTAGCTACTATTATGTTGTGTCGGGTAGTTTTAGGATTTACAAGCATGCTTTATGTGTTGTATCTGTAATCTTATGTTAATTTAGACTTCCTAACATCCTTGAACTATTAAATGAATATCTAGGAGGTCACATTCTGAAATTATTATTATTGAATCTTTTTTTCCTGTAAGTATATCCTCTACTGAATTCCTGATATCCAGTTAATTATGTGTAGTATACGGGTACCTGCATCGCACGTATGATTCGCGAGCGGGGTAGCCATACTAATATGTCAACCGCTCGCATGTTCGATTCGCGAGCGGTGTAATAGATGCATCTATGGTTTGAGCCGTTTGACCCTTCGGCAGTGCACATTTATTTTCGCGTCATATCGGTCGTACGTCCACGGCATATCATGTGTTTGTAAATTGTTTGGATGTTATGTGAATGTGTATCTGGTGAATATCATGAAAAAGGAAAACTAGGTAATTTATATGCTAGACAACTTGACACGTAAAGGTAGTTGTAAATGCTATTTGATGCTCATGTATTCATTATTATTCATGACTGCTATTCCTGCTAGCCTTACATTTAAACTATATTATTTTTGACCCTAGTAAGTATCACGTCGACTTCTCGTCACTACTTCTTCAAGATTAGACGGGATACTCACTGGGTACATATTGTTTATGTACTCATGCTACACTTTTGTACTTAATTAAACATGTCCTGAGGAAGGTGCATCTGGGTATCAGTCCGGAGCTCGTCCCTGACTTGTACTTGGTTTGGACTTCTCGGTGAGCTGTTTTCCTTGATGTCTTCCAGCAACACCTTGGAGTTCTCTTTTTTTTTTTGTTATATCTGTCTATGTTTTCCTCAGACAGTAGGGAAGACTTGTATTCTTTTGGATTCTCATTGTACTAGATGCCTGTAAACTTGTGACACTAGTTCCTAACACACACGTAATAGACATTATATTTTTGGCTGTAAATATAAATTATGACTTTTATGGCTATTTCTATTTAAAATGGCCTAAGTTGTCTGTTTTACTTAATGTCTTAAATCTAAATTTAGTAAGTGACGGAAATGTTTTTGGTAAATTAAATGAAAACTCACTAGTAAATTGATGTTGGCTTGCCTGACTTCGGTGTTGGGCGCCATCGCGACCTGATTAAGAATTTGGGTCGTGACAACACTTACCTTAACGGAGTTAGGCCGATATTCCAAAATAGCCTTCTTGCGCGAAACAACTTTCGGACGGCTCCAATCTAGCCAAAATATTTTTATAAAATAATTACAATTCATAGAAAACAATTCCGGATAGTAATATGTCGATTGCTAATTTTTATTCTAAAAATCAACCCCGGGGCCCACATTTCGGAGTCAAACAAATAACGAAATTCGAACACCCATTCTGATACTAGTTCAACCATACCAATTTTATCAAATTCCAATAACAAATCAACCTCCAAATCTTGAATTTCCATTTTTGAAGAGTTTTATAAAAATCCCAATTTCTTCCATTAAAACTCGAATTAAACAATGAATATAACCATGAATTTAAGAAATATAACCACTTTCGGATATAAAACACTTACCCAAGTCGAAGTCGTGAAGAAATCCTTAAAATCGCCCAAGAGTCGTGCTCCAAAAATCCAAAACGAAAATGGGAAAATGACCAAATTCAATCCTGATGTTTTTGCCTAGTTTTCACTTCTGCCGGCTTATTTGTGCTTCTGCAACGCCATCGTCGCTTCTGTTAATCCCACTGTCAGTTGAAGCCTTGAATCTACGGAAGGAGTTTCATTTCTGTGCAATCGCTTATGCGATGGCCTATTGCGCATCTACAAGATGCTCTGCTTCTTTCTTCCAGCGATCGCACCTGTGATGCCGCAGGTGCGCATTTCCTTCCGCTTCTGCGGCCAAACGCCAACCCTACCCAATGTCACTTATGCGATGACTACCTCGCTTTTCGATGTTGCTTCTGCGATTAAGCCTTCATAGAAGCAATTGCACCAGCAATCAAATTCCAGCGGCTCCAACCAAGGTTCAAAGGATCTGACCCTATTCGAAATTCATTTGAGCCACCCGGAACCTCGTCCGAATATACTAACAAGTCCCCTAACATAACACAGACCTACTCGAGGTCTCAAATTACATCAAACAACGTAAAAACGATGAATTGCACCTTGAATCGAATTATGAGTTTTCAAATCTTCCAACTTCTATAATTTGCGCTAAAACGTATCAAATCAATCCGGCATGACTTCAAATTTTGTACACAAGTGACAAATGGTGTAATGGAGCTATTTCGATTTTTAGAATCAAAATCCGACCCCGTTATCAACAAATCAACCTTCGGCCAAACTTATAATTATTTTAAAACTTTAACTTTTCCAATTTTCACCATAAATGCACGGAATTGTCCTGCGGACTTCCAAATTCGAATCCGGACATACGCCTACGTTCGAAATCACCATACGAATCTATTGGAATCATAAAAATTCTATTCTAGAGTCGTTTGCTCAAAAGTCAACTCTACGGTCAACTCTTTTCGTTTAAGCTTCTTAAACAAGAATTGTTCTTCTAATTTGATCCCGAATATTCCGAAGACCAAACTCGACCACACACGCAAGTCAAAGTACGCATTATGAAGCTACTCAAGATCTAAAGCTGCTAAACGGGACGCTAATTCTCAAAACGACAAGTCAGGTCGTTACAAATGCAGAGTTGAGAGCTATAATACACCCCAATCAATAAATAAGAATTAACGTATTTAACCCATTAGGAAAACAACTAGGTTATGGTCACATCTCTAGGATTTTTAACTATTTGGAAAAATACAAAAAAAACAATCATTCGCTTCTAGTTTCTTTTCTTAGCTTATAATTTCTAGAGTAAAAGTAGAATTAGAAATCAAAGCCTTTTGTGGAAGTGCAATTTAGTTATTCCATTCGCTTTTGTCAAATGTATACCCCTAACACCCCCAGTAACTATCTATGTGAAAATCGACCCCGACTCTTGTTGGGTACTATTCTTCCAACGACTGTTTCCACTCACTATTGAGTGTGGATTGGACATGGATCAACAGATCCCTTGAAGACGCTGATCAAAAGCTACAAGCTTATTCCTAGTGCAAGCCGGTTGAGTTGGAATTCTGTTGTATTTTGGATTCCTCGAAGGAGTTATTTCGTGGGCTAAAAGTATGGTAATAATTAGAGACATTCGTAGTCAACAAGGATTCATTAATTATGGGAATACTTGCACGGAATGAAAGTCTTTTAAGGATTATCAAATCCTAATGCAAGTTGGATTCCTGAAAGAATTAAATTCATGGGCTATAAGAAAAATATTAGCTGGAGAATTTTGTATTCGAAAATGATTTAATAATTATGAAAATAGTTTCATTAAAGGAAAATGTTTGAAGAGTTGGAAACAAATAAGGAAACTAAATTCTAAAAAGATTCTTTTCCTTCACTGATTTCTTTTAGATTTTGGAGCATAAATTGGAGAATGATTTCGTCCAACCACATGCCTATATAAAGCATCACGTTGCTGCTATGAAGTGCATGCCATTCTGCAAAAATATGGAGAATCATCCAAAGAAAATAATATTCATGGCACGAAGGTACTTTCAAGGATTCAAGCTGCTCAACTGAAGAACCAGGTCTAGAAGACGAAGTTGCTGAAAGTCCTTTTGTTGTTTAGGTTGAGTCAATTGTTCTTAAATTCTAACCTATTTTTCTTTTGAGAAGTGTAAACGTAGGTGATCAAGTTCTGAGAGTTTATTTTCGTTTTCTAAGCTAGAGTTAGTTTATAAAGGGATAGCAACAATTAGGCTGATTATAGGGGAATGATATACTAGAGTTAGGCCTCATTTGTTTACACTTAATTGAAGTCTGAATCTTAACCATTCAGATTTCAGATATCAATTGCATTTACTTTTTAAGTCTGAATCTTAATTATTCAGATCTTAATCATTAAGTGTATTTTTTTTCCAAACACTTAATGGGTCTGAATATGTTTTATTGATGAAGAACTATAACAGAGACTTAAAGTTCATTAAGATGCTATCATCCATATTCACTACTAATTGATGTCACCGCCCACCATTATTACCTACCACCATGCATCATCCAACCACCCCCACCACCGACCCCCACCAAACTCAAACACCACTACGGTCCACTACTATCCTTAATCATAGTTGCCACCTCTATCATTATCGACTATTATCACCCCTAAATCTACCATTATCGACTACCAACATACACCACCCCCATCATTATCAACTAAATCCACTACCATTATCCTCAACTACAACCACTCACCCACACACCTCAATTACCACCATCAACCACCCCACGACCACCATCAACCCTAGCCATCATTGTCAATAATTATAAACTACCACCACCGATCACCTCCTTTCTCAACCATACTACCACTACCAATCATCGCTAGCGACTACCTAGAACCATCACCATCAATCAAAATCACCACCAGTCACAGCCTCCAGTCGGCATCCATAAGCGCTACCGTCAGCCATCACCACCACGTCCAACTACCATTTTATTTTTAAAAAATATTTATTAATAGCATATTAAATTAATTAATATTTTATATGAATTTTTTTACTTCTTAAATTTTAAATAAGAATAAATTGTATACATATTGAAAAAATAGATAGTCTCAATCATTTAGAATTCATATATTAATACATATTTTAAATATTCAGATATGTATTCAGATTCAAACGGTTTGAACCTTAATTCACATCTTATTATCCAGATGTGCATTCAGATTAAGACGTCTTAATCTTTCAAAAAATAAATGAGGCCTTGGTCTCCTTGGATTTGTAACCTAAAGCTTAGCTGCAATCGAGTAGATTGTAGGTGGTAAGGTATATACTAGAGTTAATCCCTTTGGTTATTGAGTTTAACCTAAAATTGCTCTTTGAAATTAATGAAGTTTTGAAGGCAAATCCTATGAGGGTAGATCATAGTTTTTACTCTTTTGAATAAGAAGGTTTTTTCATGTAACAAAATATTGTGTCTTTAAATTCCGCACTTTACTAGCTATTTATGTATGAATCAAGTACGTCAAAGAACCATATGTTTTGACTCGCGAAAATTCGATATAACACAACTCACCTCTACTCTTGTATTTGGATGCATCCCAAAACAACAATATGGAAAGCTTAATTCAGTTTCTAACATCTTTCTTGAGTGAGTGAGAGCTAGCCATAAATTAAGGCTTACAAAGAACTAAATGATACCACGAAGTATGCCATTGATCCACGAGTCAATTCTCAATGTGATACTGAATACGGAACTTGATCTATCCAAATTCCAGTCCTATTAAAGATGAGACGAATCTAGCAACTTTTAATTAAAAGATAATCTTAATTATATGTCATATTTTGATGGTTGAGTGAAGAAGAAGAGAGATAGCATCCTTAACTAAATATGCTGACCACAGTGTTTATTTAGGGAAATAACAAAAAAACATTAAATGATAAATTTAAGTTACAAGAACTTTAGTAGTCGCGTTGGATCTTTTGCTTAATTAGTCGTACTTAGATACCATTCCAGCTTCAATTTAGCATAAAATTATCATGGTATCACGATGTTCCCCATGCACGTAATCTTAAAGAAGATTCAGAATTTCTTTAAGAAAAATCATATATTCGAAACTTCGAATATTATCACCATCTATGTTTCTAACAAAAGGCTCTGATAAATATATGGAGTTGCGATTGGTCAAATGTAAACTAACAAATTGCTTACTTTAATCTTGAATATAGACAATAATCCCTTCATCTTTAACAATGATTGAATTAGAATAATAGGTACTCCTTCATCTTTGTCTAAAGATCCCGGATTTGAACCCTAAGTATGATATCACTTTTATTCAATAAGTTTTTTTATGTGAATCTGGATATAGTCGTGTCCTAATACGGTTATCGAATACCGGACAAAAAAAATGGCATCTCCTTGTGTGTTTAATTTGACCTTTATTCTTTCCTATATATCGATTCTTCATTAGTCCTACGGAACTTTGAATGAGTCAAAAGGGAATAATCATAAAGTGATTCACACTTTATCACACAGTGATTTCACTAACAAAACAATTCATTAGACTACCTTCTTTTGGCCAAGAAAATAGGCATTTATGTTATTTATCCTATTTTATTTTATTTTAATTGTTGTTTTAAGTGTGTATGGGTGAAAAAAGAAAATTAAATATCTCAGTTTAAAGAAAATGAAATCAAAGAACAAATATATCTCATTAATCATTTCAATTATCCACTTTATTAGTTGTTTCAAATTATCTGATTATCTCATCTGTATCTTATCATATTTCTTTTTGACTTATTCGAGGAATAATTAAAGTTCGCCTATTCCTTCATATGTCAAAAACTAAAGAATAAATATACGTATGAACTTACTGTTTGGGCATTTCACATTCTCAAGAAAGATACCATTACAGTTCAGCTCCTATCAAACATCAAGAAATGTAGAAATCAAAATCAAATGCTCCATTTTTGGTTTTCCAATAAAAGATTAAAATAAAAAGTTCTTATAACAAAACCTAACATGTTGTTTATGATGATTGATATAAGCTTAAACTAAACAAATTAAACAACAAAAACCCCAGTGGATTCCCACCAGTGAGAACTGCGGAGGATAGTGTGTACGCAAATCTTAACCATACTCTTGTGAGATAGAGGGACTAGACCCTCGGCTCGGAAAGAGTTGATAAGCTTAAACTGAACAATAAATTACGAGAAATTAAAGAAGAAAAAAGCAATACTTCTGAAACAAAAGAAGAACAATTTTGATAATGAACATCAAGAAATTAAGATAAAATTCTAATATGGAACGATTTCTCCTTTAATAGGCTTACGCGGCACGAAGCCAAATTAGTCGAGCCTCAAAGCAAGTACCTACATCAGGTGGAAAACCAATTTTTTCTTTACAATCCTTAACCCTACTTTCTTTTCATTTTTGAGTCTTCTGCACCAAGAAGCTCCTCTAGAACACTATTATCTAGACACTCAAGCTCAATAATTTCTTTAGTTTTACCGGTTGAAGATGATGAACTTCCATTCTCTAAACTTCCTCTTGGATTTGAACCAACATTTGTTGGTGAAGAAATTGAGTTACGATAATATAAAGGAGGATATTGGAGTTGATTATAATACTCATTTGGGAAATTCAAAGTAGCAAGATGTCCTCTTAGGTTAAATGCAGCCCTATCATAAGCCCTAGCCGCCTCCTCCGCCGTGTCGAAAGTCCCGAGCCACTGCCGGGAACCCGGCCTCGTCGGATCACGTATCTCCGCCGCGAATTTCCCCCACGGTCGCTTTCGAACGCCGCGGTATTTCACTTCCTCCTTCCCTTTGTTGTTGCTACTTTCCTTCTCTTGCATGGCCTTTTTTCCTCTTGAAGAATTTCCCTCCATGTTATGTATAAGTGGAGATAATTTTTTCAATTTGACGTTATAAGGACTTAGGAATATTGGTTTATATAGCCTCAATGCGATGGTTAGATATAATATTACAGTCAGACCTCTCTATAACAGCTTCCCTATATAACAATACTTCACTATTAAAGTCAAACTTTTATCAGAATTAATTTTCATGTTATGTTATAATGTTCTCTATAACAGCACTTCGTTATAACAACAAAACATATTCGGAACAAACGAGTATGCTATTGAGATATTTGACTGTATAGTGTAGGACCTTTTTTATTCTTGCAACTTTTATGAGAAGTAAGATATTTAGTGAGTAATTAAGTAGTGTAATTTTAAGTGTAATAAATAGCTGGATGTGAATTATATGCATTGACATTATCTGTTTTGTTTAACCCGTGATAACAGGTTTTTTAGCATTTCTCTCAGGTTACGGATTAATGCTTATTATAGAGATTTACTTGTAATTACGTTATAAGCGACATGAATATGTAAATAATTTGGACGCTCTTAATATATAGAACTTAAACTCATAATAATTTACCAAGTTTAATTTCTTCAAAAATTATTCAATTGTTCGGGAAGATCTGAGCTGTGATATTCAAGAGATATATATTTGCTCTTAAAAATTTCTAAAAGGTTTTATCCATATACTACTAGTATTTTTGATTGGAATTGTTTTATTCAAAACAGATTTGATCTAACAACTAATAGTGACAAAAATTTAATATGGGATGCTGTTAGAAAGCTCCAGAATTCAGAAACATCGAAGTGGTTGTATGACGTACTTTTAAATACTTATCCGTAATTAATGTGTTCTCATTTTAGTTTATGAATAATTTAAAATTTAAATTATGTTGATGGTGTCATCCTCGTTTTTTTGTGATAGTATTATTATAAGTTATAGATCACCTCAAGGAAACATATTAATTAACTAGATGATTCCCAATTAATCTTACAAGATCTTTAATTTGTTAACTCTCAAAATCGGATAATAATTGAATTTATAAGTGGTTTTAAGGATACATGGACTAACTTGACACAAAACGATAAATTAGATTGCAATTGAAATAAATAATGATAAATTAAAGTAAATGCAAACCACACGAATTGAACAGTCTTAGCCTTGGAAGGTTAATCACCCTCGAGCCAGGTACGCTTCGATCGGTGTCAAGATACAGAAGAACGAGAGCTGAAAGAGAAATAATAATAATAATGTATTTCTTTGGGATACATGTTACAATATCTTCAATGAATTATCAGACCCCCTTTATATAGTAAAGGAGTCCTACTTTAGGTATAATTCTATAAAAGGTAAAAATCCCTTGATTTGTTGTTTGCCGGTTCCTTACTGGTACGTGTCAAGATCTCCGCCGTAATATCCGGTCAGTCACGAATATTTCGGTCTTCTGTTGGTTATGCTAACAATATTTATTCGAACTCGTTCGGGGATAAGGTCGACTCCAGGATCACGGACTCAATATTCTCGAAGGCAGGCGTTCTAACCCTGGGTTCTAGCTCGGTGGGACTCGGGGTGGATCTTCATTCCTTGGTTGTCATGTTCCGAGCCTAACCTACCATTCCCCTCAAAACGTACTTGGTATCCCCTGGTCCTAGACATATTGCGACTGGCCAATGAATGTTCTTTGAACAAGGTTACGTCTTCGGATAGGCTAAACGGGGTTGCCTTTGTAATCAGCGCCCTCGATTCTTTTGTATCCGAAGGTAGTTTTCCGGTCTTCAAATATTCTATATATTTATTTTTTCAGTCCCAAGTTAGGCTCATTGAGTTAATCTCGGCATGGCCTTCTTCCAGTACCAATCTCATAAGTTGTATGACTGCCCGCGAGTTGAACTCGTCGTCCTCGACCGATGACTATAAGTTAGCAAGGGCATCGACCTCGCTATTTTGATCCTGAGGTACCTGTTGCAAAATCCATTATTTGAACCGATGTAATGTTACCTGCAACTTATCTAGGTACCTTTTCATTCATTCTTCTTTGACCTCAAACGGCCCATTAACTTGGTTCACCACAAGGAAGGAGTCTCATGTGGCTTCGATCACCTCTTCCCTCAAGTTTTTGGCTAGTTCGAGACCTGCAATCATGGCCTCATATTCGGCCTCGTTGTTAGTCAATTTCACAGTCCTAATAGATTGTCTAAATACATTGCATGTTGGTGGCTTCAATACGATGCCAATTTCGGACCCTTTTGCATTCGAGGCACCGTCCGTAAAGAGGGTCTAGAGTTCACCAACAACTCTATTTCGACCTCGGGACGTAAAGTCGGCCACGAATTCCGCCAATATTTGAGAATTAATGGTGGTCCGGGGTCGATATTAAATATCTCCTCGCTGATTTCCACGGCCCATTTGGCCGATCGTCCTGAGAGTTCGGGTTTATGCATTATACTTCGCAATGGGTAAGTAGTCATAACACATATAGGATGACATTGAAAATATGGTTTTAGCTTCCTAGAAGCGCTTAGCAAAGCGAGCGCCAGCTTTTCTAGGTGAGGGTACCTAGTTTTGGCCTCACCTAGGGTCCTGCTAACAAAGTAAATTGGAAATTGCGTACCTTAGTCTTCCCGAACCAGGACACCACTTACTGATATCTCTGATACTGCAAAGTACAAGTATAGTTGTTCGTCTGTCTTTGGTGTGTGAAGCAGCGGTGAGCTCAATAGATATCGATTGAGTTCCTCCAAGGCCCGTTGGCACTCTGGGGTCAATCAGAAGTTATTCTTTTTCTTCAATAGTGTGAAGAACTGGTGGCGCTTGTCGGAGGACCTCGAGATGAATTTCCCCAGGGCGGATATGCGCCCGGATAATCTGTGCACGGCATTTACGTTGTCCACAACCATGATATCTTCGATGGCTCTGATCTTGTCAGGGTTGATCTTGGTTTCGCGGTTGGAAACCATAAATCTGAGGAATTTATGTAACCCAACTCCAAATGCACATTTCTCCGGGTGCATCTTCATATTGTATTTCTTCAATATACTGAAGGTTTCCTGCAAATGTTTTAAATGGTCCTCTTTTTGCAGGGTCTTAACAAGATATCGTCAATGTAAACCTCCATTTATTTTCCTATTTGTTCCTCAAACATCCGGTTTACTAGGCGTTGGTAAGTGGCGCCAGCATTTTTAATCAGAATGGAATCACGTTGTAGCAGTATGTGTCATACTTAGTGATGAAGGAGGTTTTTCCCTGCTCATCTGGGTTCATCCGTATTTAGTTGTACCCGGAGAACGCACCGAGAAAACTGAGGATCTCATTGCCGGCCGTGGCATCGATCATGCGATCGATGTTGGGCAAAGGAAAGGAGTCCTTGGGACATGCCTTATTCAGATCCTTATAATCTACACACATTCTTAATTTGTTTCTTTTTTAGAGACTACTACTACATTTGCTAACCAATCTGGGTATTTAACCTCCCGAATGTACCCTATTTTAAGGAGCTTGGATACCTCATCCTTGTTGAAAGCATGTTTGACCTTGGACTGGGGTCTCTTATTCTGCTTGACTGGATGGAACTTCGGGTCCAAGCTTAGTTTGTGAGTGGTTATCTTTGGCGAGATCCCTGTCATATCAAGGTGGAACCAAACAAAACAACCTTCATTAGCTATAAGAAATTGAATGAGTATTTTCCTAAGCTCGAGGCTTAACCCCATGCCCAGGTATACCTTTCGATCAGGCAAGTGCTCGCTTTATACGACTTGTTCTAGTTCCTCGACTGTTGATTTTGTAGCATCAGATTCATCGGGGGCTATGAAAGATCTGGGGACCCGGTAGTCATCGTCATCGTCCTCGTCTACCCCTCGTTCCTCCGATACTGCCGAGGCTGGTATCAATGATTGTTATTTGGCCCCGTCTTTGACCACCTGGTTCAGATCCTTCGATGTTGAGATTGTGGATGCTAGTATGACTTCATCGACCGTGAACATTTCCTGGCGACCGGTTGTTCCCCATAAATTGTTTTGACTCTGGTGGATGTTGGAAATTTCAGCACCCGATGCAGTGTCGACGGTACTGCTCTCATGTTGTGAATCCATGGCTTCCCGAACAAAGTGTTGTATCTCATATCCCCCTCAATTATGTAGAACTTGGCTTCCTGCATGATTCCGGCGACGTTTACTAGCAATGTTACCTCCGCTTTTAGTGGTCTCGCATGCCATGTTGAACCCGTTTAGGACTCGGATTGCAGGTACGATCTGGCCTTGTAGGCCGAGGTGCTCCACGGCCCTTGATTTGATGGTGTTGGTTGAGCTACCTGGATCAATTAACACACGCTTAATTCGAGTTTTATTTACAAGTACTGATATTGCTAGTGTGTCGTTGTGGGGCTGTACGATCCCCTCAATGTCTTCATTGTTGAAAGACAAGGTTCCCTCCGGTAAGTAAGCCCGAGTCCATTTTCCTCTTGTGATAGATACTTCGGTGCGAGGCCGCTGGGGAATGTCGACCCTACCGATGATCATGTTAATGACATGCTAATTTTCCTCCTACTCAATTTGCTTATTAGAATCCTTGTTCTTGAAGTGGTTCTTGTCCCGATCACTGAGGAACTCTCATATGCCCGTTGTTGAACACTCGGGCCACCTCTTCTCTTAATTGTGGCAGCCTTCTGTTCTGTGGGCATGAGTGTCGTGATATTTTCATATTAGGTTGGGATCCCTTTGGGATGGATCATAAAGGTCTAGGATATTTGGTATCTTTGATGCGTCCGATAGAGGATACAATAGCGGTGACATCGACGTTGAAGTTGTACTCCAATAACCCTTGCTCTTCTTTAGGCCCGACGGGCCTGTCGAAGTTGTTTTTGCTCATAATTCCCCAGTTTCTCTTACCTCGGTCACTTGTTCTTTCATTTCTCATAGAGTTCCATCCTGACCCACTATTTCTTCAATTTTCATTATATGGCTGATACTGATCCCTGTTTGATCTCGGTTCACGATCGGTGTCTCTCTTGAGTCTATCGATGGTTCTAACGGAATATACGGACTCGGAAGAGGCCCCAAGTTGATCATCTTCGACCCTAATTTTCGATCGATATCGGTCATGTACATCGGCCCAAGTGATGGCCGGATATTCCACCAGGTTCTGTTTCAACTGTTGTGGAGCTAATGAGTTTCGAGTATTGAGTCCTCGGGTAAAATCCTGAACGGCCCAATCATCAGCGACCGGTGGCAGGTCCATCCTTTCCATTTGAAACAAGGACACAAACTCTCTAAGCATCTCGTTATCCTTCTATTTTTCTTTGAAAAGTTTTGACTTCCTGGTCTTGACCTTGACGACCCCAGTGTGTGCTTTCACGAAAGAATATACAAGCATAGCAAATGAGTCAATAGAATTAGGAGGTAGGCTATGATATCATATCATAGCTCCCTTTGACAGGATCTCCCCAAACTTCTTCAACAGGACATACTCAATCTCATTATCCTCCAAGTTGTTCCCTTTGATGGCACATGTGTAAGAAGTTACATGCTCATTTTGGTCGGTCATTCCGTTATACTTACGAATCTAAGGCATGCGGAATTTCTTAGGGATTAGCTTTGGAGTTGCGCTCAGAGGAAAAGGTTTTTACACGAACTTCTTAGAATCCAGACCTTTCAATATCGGCGGTGCTCCTAGGATTTAGTCTACCCCGGAATTGTAGGTTTCCACCTTTTTGTCATTAGTTTCGATTTTCTTCTCCCCTGACTCTACTCATTTTGTCAGTTCCTCGAGCATCTTTATGATCTTGAGGTTAGTCCCTGATTCATTTTCATTTGACCTCTCTGCGATCGGTTCATCCCTGCGGATGACTTTTCGGGGTGGATCGGGTTCAACTCTGATTGGTGCACGACTTTGGTTCTGTAACTGAGCTATCGCCGCCTGTTGAGCATGCAACATTTCGAAAATCACCCTTAAAATGATACCGTCTCCGCCAACATTTTGTGTATTTTGAGCCGCCGATCGGGCTCCACCACGGACGCTAATCTCGGGGTCAGTAGGCAGGTTTGTGTAGATAGCCACATGTGAATTAGCATCAATTGGGTCTGCAACTGCAATTTCGATGGGATCAACAAGCGGTACCTCGTCACCGGGCGCTATGTTGTTTTTTTCACCCTAATGACCGGACTCGTTGCCAATATGTAGGGGTGTTGATTGAGAGTTTGACATTTTAAGTTTTAACATGAAATTAGAGACACTTCAAAGAACAAGTGTAAAGTAGTGTGTGTTATGGAGATTTGTATAAAATAACCACTATTATCCTTAACCCCACGGTGGGCGCCAAAACGTTTACCCTCAAAATCGGATAACAATTGGATTTGTAAGTGACTTTGAGGATACATGGACTAACTTGACACAACACGATAAATTAGATTGCAATTGAAATAAATAATGATAAAGTAAATTCAAACCACATGAATTGAACAATCTTAGCCTTGGAAGGTTAATCACCATCGCGCCAGGTACGTTTCGTTCGATATTAGGATATAGAAGAACAAGAGCTTAAAGAAAAATAATAATAATGTATTGCTTTAGGATGCGTGTTACACCGTCTTCAATGAATTATCATACCCCTCTTTATATAGTAGATGAGTCCTACTTTAGGTATAATTCTATAAAGGGTAAAAATTCCTTGATTTGCTGATTGCCAGTTCCTTACTGATACGCGGCGAGATCCCAGCCATAATATCCGACCGGTCACGGATATTTTAATCTTATGTTGGTTATGCTAATAATGTTTCTTCGAGCTCGTTCGGGGTTAAGGTCGACTCCGGGATCACAGACTCAATGTTCTCGAAGGTAGACATTCTGACCCTGGTATCTACCTTGGTGGAATTCGGGGTCGATCTTCGGTACTTGGTTGTCATATTTCGATCCTAACCTACCATGTCGTAGGCGAGCTCGATTCAACATATACAATCTTAGTGTGAGAGGATTTTCCCCTAATAAGTGTTGTTTATACCTTCTGGTGAAAATCAAATTTCTATTATAGTTGAATCTGCACATATGTATTCTTTAGATGTGTAAAAGTCCCACTTATTTATGAAATATCAATGTTAAATCCGATAAATTAGAGAAAACATTATATGAAAGGTGATAAGAGATGGGCAGTGTTGAACCATTTCCTATGGTTACTTCCTCCAGACCTTGATACTCGGAATGGATGGCTAAATTGTCAAGATCACCCGTTAAATGATGTGTGGTGCCACTATCCATCAACCAGTTTTGTCTAGAATATATTGGAGTGCTTGCTAAATAGGAAGAAGGGCCTCCAATAACTCTAGGACCATTATTAGACTTGGGTGAAGGTCAAGCTCATGCGATATGACCCTTGCCTTCGCAATTGTGACAAATAATTCCAGAAGTGTCATATTTTGCTTGTGTGCCAGTGGAGTTTAGATGGTTATGATTCTGGAATTGCTGGGAATATCCTTGACCGCCAGCACGTCCATGACCTCGACCTCCACCTCCACGGCCTCTACCACGGCCTTGTGTGGATGATAATGAGCTTTGAGTGTAATGAGCAATGGGGGCTATAACAGTAAGGGCTTCATCCCTTTTTAGTTGTATTTCTTTGTTCAATAACGTGCCATAAAGGGCATCAAGCGAAATATCTTCATGACTAGATTCAAGGGCTCTTGTGAACGAGCGATATACAGGGCCTAGACCGGCAAGTATAAACTCAACGAGTTCATCATTATGGACTGGGTGTTGCAGAGCAGCAAGCTTATCTGAAATCGCCTTGGATCCTAACATAGCTCTCAATGGTAGCATTATCTCGACGCAAAGTATGCAGTAGTGTCTTTAGTTCACGAACTTGTGGCTTGGAACCTGACGCATAGATTGTCATAAGTTCATCCCAGGCTTCACGAGCAGTTTCTGCTCCAACCAACTGTAGTAAAACACTTTCTGAAACTGAAGCAACAATCCAACTCAACACGAGTTGATCTTGACGAACCCATGATGTATAGGCTGGATTAGATTGTTTATTATCTAAAAACTCGGCTGGTGCTGATTTGCTACCATCAATATGATGGCTAAGACCACAACCACACACCATGGGAAGAATTTGAGTCTTCCATAACAGGAAATTCGACGACGTGAGCTTTACGGGCAGTTGATGAGCAAGAGTTGGTGTGGAAGGGTATGAAATCATAGTATTGTTTGAAGATGCTTTGTCTTTAGTCATGGTGTATTATTGTAGTGCTACAATAAAGGGGAAAAAATGATGGCTGCTAAGCCACTGTGGCTCTTGATACCATGATAAGAGTTTGCAGATCTCTTTGTATCTATAACGTGAATATATACACACATATGAGGCTTATGAGTCCTAACTAAATTACAGTACTTGGACATCAAGTAATGAACTATCCTAAATACAACATGCTACATATAGTTTCAGGTATAGTAGGATTCTACTCTTTACAAAAAGATCATTTATTGTAGTTGAAATAAAATTTGGGATGTTTGATTAAATATAAGAAATTAAATGGAATTTATAACTGTCTCAATATTATTTTTTTCATTCTGAATTTTAGGAGCTAATTATAAAACCATTCTAATGTCCCTTTTTGCTATTCACACTAAGCCAATAATTAAGATAAACGCGAAAACAATTACACCCAATATGTTGGAAGAAATCCAAATTAAATTAGTAGTTTTGAAATATTATTATGTTTGCCAATCCTTTCTAACTTGACAATGAGTGCAAATTTAGTATAAATACATAATTCTGAAAAAATCAATTGAATATGACCAAAGAAATGAATGAGACTGTATTCATTATACAGTGTGGATCTGCTCATTGACGATTAATTAGGAGCCACAAATACATAATCTGGTTCTTTTTCAGATTTGCTTAAAAGTGGAGGGGTCAAATCGTTCAGGAATTTTATTTTGTTTTATTCACCGATTCAAGAAAAAGTAGGAGCCACAAATTAATTTCTTAAAAATAGTTGATACTGAAAATTTCGAACAAAAAGATATGGAAAAGTTTTCTAAGTATGGAAATGATGAGAATATATTTGTAGAGGTAATATATATATATATATATATATTTTTTCTTTTTCTACCCTGTTTTTGTTTTTTCCTAGAAGGGAAAGGGCGAAGGATGATTATCACTCTCTTTATTCTATGATTTGGTTCTCTTTTAAATTTTGTGACCATATTATCTAAAAGTATTCGTGAAAATTATGTGACACTGAGATTCAAATCCAAGACTTTTGTCTATTTCGCTACCACATTGAAGTATATGTGTTCAACCTATCTAAAAGTTTAATTTTATGAAAAATATTTTTTATTTATTTAATTATATTTTCAACGCTTTCAAGTTTCAACTACTTCATCTAGGCATATTTGTACTCATTTTTGGTTAATCATCAGTTTATGAGTGGAAAAAGAAGAATAAAACTGATGTTCAGTGTATGGAAAATGAATGGACAAATCTCAAGAAGGATCTAAAAATCAAAATCTATAGCAAACCTCAAACAAAATGCTCCATTTATTTCAAGAGATTAAAATATTAAACAATTTAGGTACCAACAATCAACATTTGAATGATGATTGAAGACCCCACTAAAGAATACATTATAACAATAATAACTATGCATCAATCCCAAACAAGTTGGATTCTGCATTACCGATTATGATAAAATAATTCTTCTTCTTAAATAGAAGAAAAATATTTTATTTTAAAATGAAATAAAAGAAACTGAGAATATAATTAAAGTTTAATAACTTAATTAACCATGTGTTTTTTCACCTTTGGATCTTCTACACCAAGAAGCTCCTCCAAAACACTGTTATCAAGACACTCAACCTCAATAATCACTCTCTCTTCCTCCCCTAAGTTTCCTCTTGGATTTGAGTTAACATTTATTGGTGCAAAAAATGGCTGAGGATAATAAAAAGGAGGAGAATAATATGGTAAAATATTATTATAATACTCATTTGGAAAATTAGAAGTAGGAAAATTACCCCTTAGGTTAAGTGCACTATCTAAAGCCTTCGCTTCTTTGTTTTTTTGCATGGCCAACTTTCCCTTAGAAGAGTTATTTTTTATATTTGATTATCATAAAAACATATGAATATCTGTTTATATAGACCTCTAGGGGATAGTAACATGTAAGATTGTAGTAGGAAATTTTGTTTTTAATTTTCTCCAACTTTTATGGAAAGTAAGTTTATGGTAGGTTGTTTAATAGTAATATTATGGGTAATAAATAAATCATATTTGAACCTTTCCTTAATGCCCTTGGTTATCAATTTGACTATTTGAAATGTTAGCCCAAGTGATAAGGCCCAAATCCTGCCTAAACTTCTAAAAATGAGATTTTTACGCAAATAATTAGTTGGATTCACTATTTACTTTTCTAGCCAATATACATAGATTTTATACGGATTACACAGAGTTACACATAATTATATGGTTTATACAATACCATGTCTTCGTTGGCTATGTTTGTTTAAGAGGTTTGTTAGACGACTATTTAGGTTAATTCGCCTAAAAAAGTTACGCTAATTGGACTTCTTTAGGGTTACCATTTAAATTTTAACCATGTTACGAAACAAATTAGGAAAAATAGCCTTCGATCGGAATATTGAAAAGCAGCCCTCACAGTCACCAGAATTTTGAAGCACCAGAAATTCAGCCATACTGATGAAAAATTCTGGTGATCCGTAAAGATTTGTTGCAAAATCCTAACAATCACCAAATGTTTTCTGCATTGTGGCTGAAAATTTTGGTGATCCTTTTGCCATAAGTTTTGAAAATCATCCTAACTTACTAAAATACTGACACGCTATAAATTCTGGCTTCGAGCTATTTTTTCAAAATTTCTATTATCAGGGTCCCCGTAAACTTGTCTAACCCAAGGGTCGATATATTTCAAATGACCTTCTCTAGTTTTGCAGTCCAAATTATCAGTCAAACATTGTTTAGAGTATAAGCACATAATTTTTTACCCGCACAATTTTAAAGTTAACTAATATTTCTAGTACTTTTACGTATTTATTTGAGTTAACTTTAATTTTCTAGAATTTTAGTTAATTTTATTTTTAATTAAATCTTTGGAAAAAAATACCAAAATAGTTTGTTTTATAATGTTTTCATCTTATATTTTATCTAGGGTCATTAGTATTTTTTTAGTGATATTATTTTATTTTTGCTATGATTTTAACTTATTTTTTCTCAATTTTTATTTGAAACAACCAAAAAAAAGTTTTATATTATAATATAGTTTATTTAAATTAATTAAAATTGATTTTCACATTTTTGTAGTATCTTTTATGTAAGAGTGGCAAGTGGGTCGGTCCAGGCTCGGGACCGCAAACCAAACGTACTTCTGGGCCTAAACTGGTTAAAACCGGGACCGTGTCTTCTGGGCCAATACTTCAAAAAATGACCGCAGGACTGTAACCGGTCCTTGGCGGGTCCAACAATCAAAATTTTCATTAAAAAAAGGGACTGTTGGGCTTCGAAAAATCTGGTTGTTGGCCTTTAAAAAATAGCCATTAGCTATTTACAAAATAGCCATTTAACCCCCCCCCCCCCCGCACTTTTACAAACAGCCCATTTACCCCCCCCCCCCCCCCGAACTTTGTTTTAATCTCAAATTTTTTATAATTACACGTTTTTTCTTTTTTTCCTTTTTCAACTATAAATACCTCCTCATTCTTTTATTTTTCTTACAAAATCATCAATCTATCACAATCTCTCCCTAAATTTTTCTATACTTGCTACTATTGCTTACTTTATTGTTACAATTTGGGGAAAAATTGTGAAGTTGGTGAATTGAAGTCTTCAAGTCTTCAACGATAATCAATTTTTAGCAAGTTGTTCGTCCGTAAACTCATTCCAACTCTTAAGTTTTAATATTATAGTTTTGTTTGTTTTATTTACTTTATATTGCTTGATTAATTAAGACGGCTTATTTCTTCAAAAAAATGTTTTGTAAAAATAAGGGAAAATCCAAAAGTGGCGACTCTAGTGGTCACTCTGTTACTCCTCCACTTCCCCCGGCTCCCCGAAACAAACCCTATATTCTCAATCATCTAGAAAACCTGCGGGAGTAAGAGCACTTAGTGCTTGGGCGGGGTTCTCAAGGTTCTAGTAGTAGTGATTTTTCACAACTAAATGAGCTTGAATTTTATTTGTCACAGGGAATTGAGGAAGTGAATCCCGACGGCTCCTTTAATATTTTGGAATGGTGGAAGGACAAAGAAAAACACTTTCCAGTTCTTTCAAGGATAACCCGAGACATTTTAACTATTCAAGCTTCAACTTGGCGAGAATTTTTTATTTGACAAACAAAAAACTTAGAACTACTTTCAAAAGAAACTTTAGCCCAATTTACGCCAAATTTGGCCTAACTCAGGGAGAGGAGGCCCAATATCAGCAGTCCATTACCCATATCCACTTAGCCGTGTCGACCTGCCCCATTTTTGGACTTAAATCCCAGTCGTTCTCCTTTTCTCATCCAACAGCCTGCATTAAATCCCAAAAGACTAATAACCTCCAAACCCTAAATCCAAAAAAATAAAAAAGCATCCGCAACCCACCTTACCACGCCTCTGTCGCCGCCACTTCGTCTCTTTCTTCCACGTAGCCACGTATAACGAACTCTGTACGAATCGAATCTTCCATCGTTTTCTTTGAATGTTGAGAATCAATTTTGGATAAATGGGGGTCTTGGATTGATTGTATATCAATCTCGCCTTCCATCTATCCCGAATTAGTTCCAAAGAGTGTTGATTTCCAGGTTTCCGAATTCTTTTGGGGGTAATTTTTGAATTTTTGAGTTTCTTAGGGCAAAAGCAGAGAAGTTTCGAGAAAGAGATATAAAGAGGTCGTTTTTAAGATTTTGGGGAGGAGAAAAATTAGGACGGATAGAAAAAATCTAGGGCTGAATTATTAATGAAATAAAGAAATGAATTAACGTTTGAAACCATTGGTATCAACCCCGTATTTTGGTTCCAGAGCTTGATACATGTTTTTATGATATTTAAGCTTTGTCTGCAAAATTTTGTGAGAATCGGAATTTATTTGACGTTATTCGGACAACCGGTTGATAAATAGTGAACTTTAAGTGTTCATGAGAAAAATAATGAATTTTGAGGTTTAATTCATAGTTTTACATGGCATTTTCATGATTTGATCACACGAGCAAGTCAGTATGATGCTTTTAGACTTGAGATGATATTTGGTTTAGAGCCCCGAGGGCTCGGGTGAGTTTCAAATATGTTTGGGTTGTGTTGCGCTCGTTTTTTCTTATGCTTCGACGTCGTTTCTTCAAGCATAAATAATATCATATCCTATCTTGAATTCTATTTTGAATGAATTATTAGATCTGTATCATAATTACAGACCCGTAGCAAAAAGAATCATCAAATTTAGACATCGTATGAGATTTTTATGGTCATTTTACTAAGGTTGCCAGATTCTTCAGGTTAATTACGAAATTGCTACTGACGACGTATTAAAAATCTGCATTATTTACAAATATTAAAACCTACATATCTCCTTCATTGTAAGGTCAAATTGAGTGATTCAAAGCCTAACTTGACTAGAATTTCACAAGGAATCTATTGGAGACATAAAAATCGAGTTTCGGGATCGTTTTGCACAAGAAACGAGCAGAATATCTGACAGAAAAATATATATAAAACGGGCAGACTTCTTCTTCTTCAAATTTTCGAACCCCACAACCCTAGGAACGAATTGATTCACCAAATATCATCCCCAAGTCATAGGTAATCAATTCTAAAATTTACTCTTTCAATTACTCATTGTTTTTCATCACTTTTAAATTAAAAACTAAGAATTTCATGGTAACAAATTGAGGGTTTGGGTAGAATTAGAAAATTTTGTAAAAATAGAATGTTTACCTCGAATTGAGGTTGGATTTCGAAACTAATTGTATATTTGGGTTCGTGGGTGAATGGGTAAACGTAATTTGGTCCGAACCTCGAGTTTAGACAAAGCGGGCCCGATGTCGGGTTTTCACTTTTTTTATATAGAAAACTTAGGAAAAATTATTATTTTCAATAAATTTAGTTCCTTTAGACTTAATTAATGATATTGAGTTAATTATGATTAGATACAAGCAAGTTAGAGTAAGATTCTAAAGGAAAGGTTGTAATTGAGCAGTGAGTGGCCTGCGAAATTGAGGTAAGTGTTTGGTCTAACCTTGACTTGAGGGAATAGGAATCCCCAATTTATTTGTTATGTGAATTAGCATGTGTGTGGCGTATAGGTGAGGTGACAAGTATCTATGCACCACCAAATTGTCTGTTAAACATGATCCTTTCCCCGTTCCCAATTTAATTGACTCATTTCTTAATTGTTCTATGTTCATTACTTGTTTCTATGACTACTAGGATTTATTACATCGCTTTTAAATATTATTTGGCTATTTTAGAAGAGTATTGGTTGCGTGTTTGGTTGCCTTGTGGTACATAAAGGTTGGACAGTTTGGCCCTATTTTTGAAAATATATTTATATATTCATGTTGGTTTCCTTTTTGATAATATTGAGGAAGTTGTGAGAAATGCAGTTTAACTGTCTCGTTATTGTTGAGGTTCACGTGGTATTTGGTTTCATTTTATTATTTTTAATTGTTGTTGTAAGTGTGTTAAAAGTGTTGGTTGTTCTCTTGATTCTATCATGGTACATAAAGACTGAGTTGGGTTGAAAGTGTTACGGTGGTTACATATATCCTGGCTGGTTTTATGGTGGGATGATATTGGTTAAAGATCACGAGCTATACTATTTTCTGTTCGCAATTGTTGAAATAAAAGCGTTGTGAAAGGCTGTGCCTGAACTGTGAAAGTTTTTGATAAATAAACAAAATTGATTGTGATAAGGGGGATGTGATAAGGGGGCTGTGATAAGGGGGACTGTGATAAAATGATTGTTATAAGGGGGTTGTGATAAGGGTGGATAATTGATAGTGATAAGGGTGTATACGTTTTTTTGGTAATTAACTTTTCATTCCCTACAAATATACAAATATACACATATATCATCCTAAGTTTTGACATATAACCCCAAACTTAGTACCTCTCTACCTTCTCTATGGATAGTAATTGAGTTTTAGTAAGATATTACTCAATCCCCTATGACTTTGTACTATACAATGAATTTCTCTAATAATTTGTTTAGTAATATCTTCACTTCTTCTTTTGATCTTCTGGAAAATCCTTCTGTTCCTCTCCAGCCATAAGTGGTACACTGTTGCTGTCATGCATAATCTATACAACATAGTTCTAGATCCTTTCCCTCACATCTGTGTTGTTGCCCATCTAATCTCTGCATCCCAATCATCTGGTTCACGTTTGATATTCATCCAACGTAATAGTCTTCTCCAAACATCTTTTGAATAAGGACATATAAAGAATAGATGTTTGTGGCATTCCATCTCCAGCTCACATAGTGTACATGTTGGATTTACTTGCATTCCCCATCTAGATAGTCTATCTGCTGTATATAAGCTCCCTTGTACTGCAAGGTACATAATAAATTTCCACTTGGGACAGATTCTATTGTTGCACATCAGTCGACTCTAGTTCACTATTGTGAATGTCCCTCTTAGCTGCTTGTACATTACTCTTATAGAATATGAATCATGTTGCATTATTCTGCATGTGTCCAGCCCTGCTTCACTTAGGTACTTCCCAGCTTTTAGAATCTTCCTTATGATCCAGGAAGCTTTCTTGGGTTCTACTTCTCATGGATCCCTTCCTTTTATGTAGTAGATATGCACCCATTTAATCCATAGCTTTTTTTTTTACCCAAATCCCATAGATGTTTTAAAAGAGCTGCCTTGTTCCATGTATTGAGATCTGTGATGTTCATTCCAGCTTTAGACTTGGGTTTACACAGCTTTTCCCATGCCACTAGGTTCTTCCTGCTTGCATTTATATCCCCACTCTAAAGGAACTTTATGCAAATGCTTTCAACCATTTGGATGATCCTCTTTGGCAATGGAAAGATTTGTGCCCAAAAAGCTTGAATAGCAATAAGAACACATTTAACAAGTTGAAGTCTTCCTTCATAGCTCAAGAACTTGACTGTCCACTGTTTGATTCTCCCCATAATCCTGTCTAGTAATGGTTGGCACTGGTTTATTGATAGCCTTTTCGTACTTAGAGGGACACCTAAGTAACGAAAGGGCAATTCACCAATGCTGAAACCAGTTAAGCTTGTAATCTCCTGCTGAATTGCACCTGGTACACCACCAAAGTATATGCTGTTTTTGGTTTGGTTTGCCACTAGCCCTGAAGCCCTAGAGAAGTTCTTGAAACATTCGTAGAGTAGTTGCACAGAAATCTTATCTCCTCTGCAGAATAAGAGTAAATCATCAGCAAAACTAAGTTGAACAATGCTCATCCTTTCACATCTAGGATGATAATTGAAATCAGGTTGTTCCTTCAAGTCCTTCAAACTTCTAGTCAGATACTCCATTGCTAAGACAAATAGCAATGGAGACATGGGATCTCCATGTATTACCCCTCTTTTAGCTTCAAATGGTATTGTAGGACTACCATTTATGTTAATAGAATAAGATACTGACTTGATACACTCTATAATCCACCCCACAAATACCTTAAGCATAATCCTTCTAACACATGTTTCAAAAATAGCCATTCAACTGAGTCATAAGAACTTTTGCATGTCAATCTTGATCATGCATCTAGGTGACACTCCCTTCCTGTCATACCCCTTTATCAGTTCATGACTCAGAAGTACATTATCCATCAAACCTCTGCCAGGTACAAAAGCAGCTTGACTCTCATCCACCAGTGTGTTCATTACCCTTCTCAGTCTACTTGTCAGCATCTTAGATATAATTTAATACAATGTGGTACATCAAGAGATTGGCCTATATTTCTTAATTGAAGTTGGATTCTTCACTTGGGAATGAGAGTAACTGCTGTGTAGTTTATTGGCTTGAACATTCTTCCATTCTTGAAGAACTGTAATACTGCCTGTGCTATGACCTCTCCTTTCATATTCCATTTTTTTTGAAAAAACAAGCATTAAAACCATCACCCCCAGGTGCCTTCATGTCATCAATACTCTTTAAAGCATCCAGTACATCCTCCTTTGTGAAAGGAGCTATGAGATCCAATTGCTGCTTCCTATTTAACACTGGTCCATTTTTAATTACTCCTGGATGAATAGCTGGCAGACTTCCACAAGTAGAACCTAGCAGCTTCTTATAGAATTCAATCACTTCAGCTTCTATCTCATTGTAGTCTGTTAAGGTGTTACCCTTACTATCAATGAGCTTTGTAATCTGGTTCTGCATTCTTCTTCCTTTCATATTTGCAAAGAAATATGCATTGTTGGTTTCTCCTAGCTTTAACCACTGTATTCTTGACTTTTGTTTGTAGATTGCCTCCTCAATTTTGTCCCACTTCTCCCATTGATAAATCAACTCCTTTTCTTCTTCAACCAGTCTTGTAGCATCAGAATGATCTTTGATTCTATCTTGTACTTTCGGCAACTCTTCTCTTTTCTTCATTACTTTCTGCCTAACATTCATGTACTCTTTATTATTTAGCTTCTTCAACTCTGCTTTAATATATTTCAAATTCTGCCATATGTTTTCCATTGTCCCTGCTTTCCATTTCCAGTTAGACTCCACAATGTTTCCAAACTCAGCATGATCATCTAATACATTGTAGAACTTGAAAGGCCTCTTTTGAGCATCACATGTTATATTTATCTCAATGCCCAAAGGTGAGTGATCTGAAAATACAGGGTTCATTACTTGCACTTGTCTATAAGGCATGCTAAGTATCCATTTATCATTGACAAAAGCTCTATCAATCTTACTGAATACATGGCTATTAGTCCATGTATAGGTTCTTCCAATTGTAGGTAGTTCTGCCAAGTTGCATTCCTCCACCATATCTCTAAAGTCTCTTATTTCATTCTCTTGTACCTCTCTTCCATGTAATCTATCTTCAACTCCCAGGATTGAGTTAAAATCACCCATTAATAGCCAAGGTTCCATGAATTGTTTCTTTATACTCCTTACTATATCCCAGAGCTCCTTCCTATCATTTATAGTATGTAGTCCATATACTTCTGAAAACTTAAACTCATTCCTGCCTTTATTACCCTTTACCTTTCCATGAATCATCTGTGTATAGCTTCCTATCATTGTAAACTGTAACACATTTGGATTCCAAATCACCCATATTCTTCCTTTTCATGCATTAGATACATTTTGACACCATTTCCATCCAGGTAATATTTTAGTAATAATCTTCTCTGCGTTTGTTTCATTAACTCTATGTTCATATATTGTTATAATATCCCCTTATTTGTCTTCACAAACACCTTTAACCCCTTGTGCTTGAAAACTTTATTAAAGCCCCTCACATTCCAGGTCACTAACATTAAACACTTCTATTTTTATTGACAGTACCATTCACCACTCCTCCTCTACTTGTACTACATACTTCATTACTTTCCCTGCTATATTCCTGCCTTGTTTCACTTAAACTTCTGAAACCATTGAGTACTTGAACATGTTGTCCAGTTACAATCACATTTTCCCCTTTAGCAGCTGACGTACTTTTGACTTGTTGCCACTGTTATTCACTTGTTTCTGCTTTGTCACTTCCTTTTTGCTGTTCATTTGCTTTAACTTCAATTGCCTGTTGTGTCTGATTTTGTACTATTTCTCCTTTGTCTATTGGTTTCCATTCAGTCCTTACTTTCCCATTCACTTTTCTTTCTTGTTGTCCTGTTCTCCTCTCTATTGCTGTTATGTTTTGTTGCTTTTGTTGCTAACAATTGTGGCCTATCTTCATACAGGTAGCACAGTAACTTGGCTTCCAATCATACGATACTTATTGTACCATAACTCTCCCTTTAGGATCCTTCACTTTAATGCTCTTTGGCAATTCCTTAGTGACATTTACCTCCACCAAAATCCTTTCATATGATATCATTTCATTATTTGAAGTACATGCATATGCATAGATGGGCTGGCCTATGCCACTCCCAATCTCACTCAATGCATTTTCACTCCAGCAACTCAGTGGCAAATTAGGCAGTTTCACCCATATTGGTATATTCTTCAGATCTTCAACATCAAAATCAAAATCTGCTTTCCATTGCTTTACAATTACAGGTCTATTATTATGCATGTGAGGTCCAGAATACATTACCAAATTTCTTTCCTCCATACTCATGAAATTCACCACAAAGGAATCTTCGTTATGATAATACACCTTACGCATTGCTGAAAATTCCCCCTGCCCAGCTATGAACCTCTCCATGGCCCCAATCGTTGGAGAACTACCAATAACATACACCATAATTGCATTTCTCCATTTGTCAACTTCACTTTCAATATACTCTGGTACCAATTCAACTATAATATCGTCCTCGATCAGTGTAGCTGGAACAAACTCAAATCCATACCTCTCTTAGCCAATTTGTTCTCTTCGAACAGCATCGACCAAGTCTTCTCTGCCTTTTGTTCTGCATTCAACTGCAATTTCCTCTGAACTCCTGCATTTTGAATTCCTGTTTCATTAGTTTTTACCTCTTGTTGTCCAACAACTTGCATCATCTGTTGAATCGTCCCTTCCGAGTTGATTCCCTGCTGATTGTTCACTGGAGTTGTCCATTTCACCTCTTGTACCTTCCTTCCTCCGCTTTGGCTTGGTAGAGCTGGACAAACCACCGGATCTGCTGATGCATGTGCTTTCCCTTTGTTACTTGATGTATCCTTAGCTGAATTTCTCACCTCTGTATCATTATCACTCTTAGTCCCAACTTTTATCAATGGAACAATACGACTCCCTTCGTTAGCTACCATTTTTGGTGTAACAATTTTCAAAATTCCTGAGTTCCTTCCTTCTATGGATCCATTACATTCCTCTGATAATTGTTTTGAAGCTTTGGACGATCTTCCTCGTGCTCTCCCCATTCATGTGAGTGCACTTTAGCAAGGCACGCTAAAATGCACCGAGAGAGAAGGGAAGAGAGAGAAAAATATTATAAACTTCAAGTTTGTCTTTTCTATTTTAAGGGTGGATAATTGATAGTGATAAGGGTGGATAATTGATAGTGTTAAGGGTGGACATGTGGGATCGGGTTGCACGCCGCAACAAGACAGTGATAAGGGAGTATAATTATATTTTACTGATTTTATTATAAAGATTTGGAAATTTATTGTTTTACGCTACGTTTTTTCTCATATTCTGCACATACCGTTATATTAAAGTAAAGTTTGGAAATTCGGAAACTTGTGTGAGATCTTGGTGATAGTTGAGGCCTGGAATAGGCGACTGAGTTATTATATTTATTGTTTCAGTTATATTTTTCTTGTTCGTGTAGAATTATTTTATTGTGTTATTGTATATATTATTGTCATAGGTTATATGTTGTTAATGTCCCGCCGTAGCCTCGTCACTACTTCGTCGAGGTTAGGCTTGACACTTACTCAGTACATGGGTCGGTTGTACTGATACTACACTCTGCACTCTTTTATGCAGATCCAAGTACTGGCCAGTAGTAGAGATATTCAGAGATGCTACCTATTTTTTTTCCAGAGAGACGAGGTATATCTGCCGGCGTTCGCAGATCCAGAGAGTCTTCCCTACATTACATAGACTACTATTTTACTTGATCCAAAATAGTTACACATTATTTCTTTCAGCCCATTATTTGTAGTATTCCTTAGTAGTTCTTGAATTGTGACACCAGACCCTGGGGTAGTCTTAGAGTTATTAACATAATTAGTTCGTGGCATGGTTTAATTAAGTGTTTATTATTTTATGTTTGAATTTATTCGTCGAAAGTCAGTAGCTTAAGTTTATTTTATAATTGTTCATTATGTGTAAATGGAAAATCAAAGGAAGTAGTTAATCGAACTCTAACGTTGGCTTGCCTAGCAAGTGTGGTGTTAGGCTCCATCAAGATCCCTAAGGTTGGGGGAATTCGGGTCATGACAAGTTGGTATCAGAGCACTAGGTTGCTTAGGTCTCACAATTCACGAACAAACTTGGTAGAGTCTGAAGGATCGGTACGGAGATGTCTGTACTTATCTCTCTGAGGCTATGAAGTTAGGAACAATTTCACTTCTATTCTACTCTATCGTGCGAATTTATTCTATCATTGATGATTGAACTTGTCTATTCTTGTCCTCTCACAAAACTCGACAACACGCAAATCTTCTACAACCGAACAAGAGATGAACCCCCAATGATAGCTACAATTAGGGGAAAAGACAGAAGTAGAGCTCAGTCTAGATCTCGAACATCAGCACCTATTGTACAGTCTCAAATGGATCTAGACGCGGAGGTTCTAGCTCACACGGTACATGTTGGACAAGTCCAGATTCAATAAGGATTCATAGCTACTCCAGTATTCTATAACAAGAGAATAGTTGAAAGCAATGCGGTTGATTTTGCTGTGTTTCAGATGACGGATTCCACCAAGAGGTGGTGGGAATATTATGTAATTACTAGACCAGTTGTGGCTCTGGCTGAAGATGCAGACGTATTAAGAGATCACCTAGTGAATCATGTAGGGGTGCAACAGACCTTGACATCTGGTTGATTTATATGAACTATGGAGTTTAACATTGTGTATTACCATACATTGTGACCTATGACTTCGTGCCAAGTGGAAAATTCCACCGTCAAGTAATAGATTACGGGGTCATGTGTTATATCGGTTTTGGCTTGGAATGTATAAGGCCAGAGATGTTGCAAGATATAAAGCTGGGAATTTTAGTATGTTAGTCTCCTTAATAACACTATACCTCAGTACCAAAGGAGTTATTCAAACAACTTCAAATCTACAGAAGGTCTACTCAGCGTGGAAGTCACGATTGCGGATTTTGGGGTGCTCCAGAGGGAGTACAGTGGTTGATGAGCTTCTAGACTATATGGTTCGTGCCAAGACTTATCTGTGTAGAGCTTTACTTTTGTGATCATTGTGTGTCAATAGAGATGAGAGTTACCCCAAAAGAATAATGAAAAGATATGAATAGAAGGGGTAGCTCAGCAGTGTTGATTTAGCATAGTAAAAGAAGAAATTGGCCGCCGGTGTTTGTGACAAGCCTACGAAGAGGGTGACAAGCCAATGCAACATCAATTACTTGACTCAGTTCTCATAAATGCTTTTGAAAGAGTTTGTTTCTCGAACTTTCCATTTTGCGTGGCACATAAGGTGAACGGTTGTGTCAGGTCATATGACGGTGTCAGAATATGCCACCAGGTTCGATAAGTTAGCCTGTCATACTCCTACTTCGATTCAGATAGCCAGAGAGCAAGTCCACAGACTCATTGAAGGACTCAATTATGATTGTAAATTTTTTTTTGTGCGACTCAAGGCAAGTTGATACTTTATTTCGACTAGTGGTATAAATAGTTCTAGACTTGGGAGAGTAATATTTTATCAGTGCACTCCGGCTACGTGCCCCATTGCAGTTACAACTCAACTACATGACCAGTAGTGTTCATGGTTCGGTTTGGATCGGTTTTTCTCTAAAAAGAAACCAAACCAAATAAGTCGGTTCTTAAAATGTTGGAACCAAACCAAACCAATTAATTCGGTTTTTTAGCAATTCGGTTTTTGTCGGTTTTTTGGGTTTTCGGTTTTTTTCGGTTATTTATCGGTTTTTTTCTTAAATGTGAGACATACACTACCAAACACATATTTCGGCGACTAAATTTTCAACGTAACACTATCAAACCAATTTCTCTTTGAGAAATCTATCATTTACCATGATATATTGATAATAATTGAGTCAAATGGTGATGAACAATTTAAGTACTCAATTACAATTCGATTATTTTTAACATGAAATAATTCTTGTACTTAGCAAAAGCAAACTACCAATCAAGCTAGAATGGTTAGAAAAAGAATTAGATTATTATAATAGCAAAGAACTATACTTAAATACAGACGACTAATACCATAACATTTTAGAAACTTTATATAAAAATATACGTATATATAGATGTAATAATAAATTTAAATAGCTACTTCAATAGAAAATTCATTTATGTTTTGAATGAAGTATTAGATCCGTATCGTAATTATGGAACCGTAGCAAAAAGAATCATCAAACTTGGACATCGTATGAGGATTTTATGGTCATTTTACTAAGGTTGCCACATTTTTCAGATTAATTACAAAATTATCACTGACGGCGTATTAAAAATCTGCACTATTTGTAAATATTAAAACCTACATATCTCTTTCATTATAAGGTCAAATTGAGTGATTCAAAAGCCTAACTTGACTAGAATTTCACACGGAATCCATTGGAGACATAAAAATCGAATTTCAGGATCATTTGGAAAGAGAAACGAGGCAGAATAGCTGACAGAAATATATATATATATAACAAACATACTTCTTCTTCTTCAAATTTTCGAACCCCACAGCCCTAGGAACAAATTTCTTCATCAAATATCATCCTCAAGTCATAGGTAATCAATTCTAAATTTTACTCTTTTAATTACCAATTGTTTTTCATCGCTTTTAAATCAAAAACTAAGAATTTTCATGGTAAATATTGAGGGTTTGGGTAGAATTAGGGAATTTAGTATAAATCGAATCTTTACCTCGAATTGAGGTCGGATTTCGAAACCAATTGTATATTTGGGTTCGTGGGTGAATGGGTAAACGTAATTTGGTCCGAACCCCGAGTTTAGACCAAGCGGGCCCGGGGTCGGGTTTTCACTTTTTTTATAGAAAACTTAGAAAAAATTATAATTTTCAATAAAGTTAGTTCTTTTAGCCTTAATTAATGATATTGAGTTAATTATGATTAAATTCGAGCAAGTTAGAGCAAGATTCTAAAGGAAAAGCTGTAATTGAGTAGTGAGTAGCCTGCGAAATTGAGGTAAGTGTTTGGATAGGAATCTTCAATTTATTTGTTATGTGAATTAGCATGTGTGTGGTGTATAGGTGAGGTGACGAGTATCTATGCACCACCAAATTTTCTGTTAAACATGATCCCTTCCCCGTTCCTAATTTGATTGACTCATTTCTTAATTGTTCTATGTTCATTACTTGTTTCTATGACTACTAGGCTTTATTAAATTGCTGTTAAATATTATTTGGCTATGTTGGAAGAGTATTGGTTGCGCGTTTGGTTCCCTTGTGGTACAAAAAGGTTGGGCAGTTTGGCCTTATTTTTGGAAATATATTTATATATTCATGTTGGTTTCATTTTTGATAATATTGAGAAAGTTGTGAGAAATGCAGTTTAACTATTTCGTGATTGTTGAGGTTCACGTGGTATTTGGTTTCATTTGATTATTTCCAATTGTTTTTGTAAGTGTGGTAAAAGTTTTGGCTATTCTCTTGATTCTATCATGGTACATAAAGACTGAGTTGGGTTGACAATGTTACGGTGGTTACATATATCCTGACAGGTTTTATGGTGGGATGATATTAGTTAAAGCTTACGAGCTATAATGTTTTCTTTTTGCAATTGTTGAAATAAACATGTTGTGAAAGGCTTGGCCTGAACTGTGAAAGTATTTGATGAATTAACAAATTTGATTGTGATAAGGGGGATGTGATAAGGGGGCTGTGATAAGGGGGATGTGATAAGGGTGGATAATTGATAGTGATAAGGGTGGATAATTGATAGTGATAAGAGTGGATAATTGATAGCGTTAAGGGTGGACAGGTGGGATCGGGTTGCACGTCGCAACAAGACAGTGATAAGGGAGTATAATTATGTTTTACTGATTTTATTATAAGGATTTGGAAATTTATTGTTTTACTCTACGGTTTTTCTCATATTCTGCACATACGGTTATTTTAAAGTAAAGTTTGGAAATTCGGAAACTTGTGTGAGATCTTGGTGATAGTTGAGGCCTGGAATAGGCGACTGAGTTATTATATTTTTTTCTTTCAGTTATATTTTTCTTGTTCGTGTAGAACTATTTTATTGCGTTATTGTATATATTATGGTCACAGGTTATATGTTTTTAATGTCCCCCCGTAGCCTCGTCACTACTTCGTCGAGGTTAGGCTCGACACTTACTCAGTACATGGGGTCGATTGTACTGATACTACACTCTGCACTCTTTTGTGCAGATCCAGGTACCGGCCAGTAGTAGAGATATTCAGAGATGCTACCTATTTCTTTTTCGGAGACACGAGGTATATCTTCCGGCATTCGCAGATCCCGAGAGTCTTCCCCACATTACATAAACTTCTGTTTTACTTGATCCAAAACAGTTACACATTATTTCTTTCAGCCCGTTATTTGTAGTATTCCTTAGTAGTTCGTGAATTGTGACACCAGACCCTGGGGTAGTCTTAGAGTTATTTATATAATTAATTCGTGGCACGGTTTAATTAAGTGTTTATTATTTTATGTTCGGATTTATTCATTGAAAGTCAGTAGCTCAAGTTTATTTTATAATTGTTCATTATGTGTAGATGGAAAATCAAAGGAAGTAGTTAATCGAACTCTAACATTGGCTTGCCTAGCAAATGTGGTGTTAGGCGCCATCACGATCCCTAAGGTTGGGGGAATTTGGGTCGAGACAATTGGATACTTCGCCCAGCAGTGTTCTAGCTTGTACAGTCCCTCGATCTTCTTTAATTGAGCGTATTAGAGATCGACAGAGATCGGCAGGATGATGACCCCCATTTGATGGTCCTTAGGGATACAGTTCGGCACGGTGGTGCCAAGCAGGTTACAGTTTGAGATGACGGTGTTTTGAGGATGCAGGGTCGTATATGTGTGACTAATGTTGATGGCCTTCATGAGTTGATCCTTGAGGAGGATCACAGTTCTAATTATTCTATTCAACCAGGTGCAACCAAAATGTACCAAGACTTGAGGCAACGTTATTGGTGGAGAAGGATGAAGAAGGACATTGTTGCGTATGTGGCTCGTTGCTTAAATTTTCAGCAGGTAAAATATGAGCATCATAGACCTGGTGGTTTGCTTCAGCATATAGAGATTCCTGAGTGGAAGTGGGAGCGTATCACTATGGACTTCGTTGTTGGACTCCCACAGACTCAAAGGAAGTTCTACGCAGTTGTGGTTATTGTGGATAGGCTGACTAAATCAGCACACTTCATTCCAGTGGCATGTACTTATACTTCAAAGAGGTTGGCAGAGATATATATTTGAGAGAATGTTCGCCTTCACAGTGTGCCCGTGTCTATCATTTCTGATCGAGGTATGTGTTGAGACCAAACACACTCACGCAAGTATACGTGGTCGTCAAGTAATAAAGTAGTGAGTAGAGTATCATCCCATGAAGACTTATGATAACGTTTGATGGATTAAACTCAATTAACTTATCGATTCAAGAGATTTATCACAAAATATATAATTAACTAAGTTACTACCTAAGAATACAAAGTAATGAATTAACTAGAAAATCAACCAAAACAAATAGCAATTTCGATTAACAATCAATAGTGTAACGACCTGGCCGATCGTTTTGAGAGTTAGCGCCCCGATCCCCTGATAACTGTTTCTCCCATGTCTTATTATGCTAATGGAACGAGTCGGAGAGTTGAGTTATGAAAATTGGAGTGTTTTCGGACATATAGTCCTTTAAGGTGAGATTTAACCTTAGAAATTGGACCGTAGTAGGAGCTGTGTGAAGACGAATTCGGAATGAAAATCCGTCGACTCTGTTAGCTCCGTTGAGTGATTTTGGGGTTGTGAGCGTATTCAGATTGTGTTTTCGAGGTCGGATGTAGATTTAGGCTTGAATTGGTGAAAGCTAGAATTTCAGCGATTTTGGCTGATAGGTGAGATTTTGATATCAGACTCGGAACGGAATTCCGAAAGCGATAGCAGGTCCGGAATGTCATTTATTACCTATGTGCAAAATTTGAGGCCATTCAGACGAGAGTAGACGTGGTTCAGCGTCGAGGGTGAATTCTTAAAAATTACTAAGTTCTTAGGCTTGAATCTATGCATATTTGAGTATTTTGATGTTATGGGATGTGTTATTAAGGCTCGACCAACTTTGGATAGGGTATTGGGGCCAGTTGGTGTCTTTGGTTGAGGTCCCGGGGGACTCGGGGTTGTTTCAGATGCTTAACGAAAGAATTTGGAACTTGGCAAATTGCTGAACCAGGCTCCTTCTGGTGTTTTCGCACCTGCGAAGGTTTTCCCGCAGGTGCGAAGGGGTGGTCGCAGGTGCGATGGTTGGAGAGGTTGACCAGTGGGCGCAGGCGCGACCTGGGTGCCGCCGGTGCGGAACCGCAGGCGCGACAAAACGACCGCAGGTGCGATCCCAGATGATCTTAAGTGACTTTCGCACCTGCGATGGAATTTCCACAGGTGCGGTGAAAGGGACCGCAGGTGCGAGATCCCTGTGTGTATATTCCAAAAATCCGAGGGTTCATGTTATTTCACCATTTTTGAGTTGTGGGAGCTCGGGAGAGACGATTATTGGAGGCTTTTACATATGGGCATCTTAGGTAAGTTATTACTAACCATCTTAGGTTAATTTCCATGATTCTAGTCTTCAATTCCACCCTTAAATTCGAGATTTTTGAGTTGAAATTTGGAAATTTGGAAGAAACTTCCTAGACCGAGTTTTGGGGTTTTGATTGGGTAATTGACCTCCGATTTGAGATATTTTCATATGGTTATACTCGTGAGTGAATAAGGGTTCAGAAAATATAAATTTTACCCGATTCCGAGACGTGTGCCTGAGGGGCGTTTTGGTCAAATTTTCTAATTTTGCGTATTAGTTCTGAATTAATTAGTTATTGGGACTACTTGAATTTATATTTACATTATACCATCGAATTGAATAGATTTGGTCCACCTGGAGTTGGATACTCGTGGCAAGAGCGTGATTATTGATTGATTTGCACAGTCAAGGTAAGTGGCTTGCCTAACTCTGTGTTGGGGAATTTCCCTTAGGCATTTTTCAACTGATTTTTTCTATAAAACCCCGTGTACGTGAGGTGACGAGCGCGTGCACGGGATATTTTCACAAAAGTTCCATATTTCTTTCTATACAATGCCTCAATTTCAATTCTATTATCACTGTTATCGGTTGAACTGCATAATAACTTAAGATTTTACCCTGGTAAATTGATTTCTAACTGGTTTTCCAATCGTTCTATTATTTGAAACTGATTTAAGGATTTTACTCCGAAATTTCTAATTGATTTTTCTTAAAACCTTTAAACTACGCTATTTTGAGATTTACCTTATATTACGTATTTACATAGGGATTGCGGGTAGAGACCTGAGTCTTTCCCTCATACTGCATTGCATACATAGGGATTGCGGGCAGAGACCGGAGTCTTTCCCTCACACTGCATTGCATACATAGGGACTGTGGGCAGAGATTTGAGCCTTTCCCTCATACTGCATTGCATACATAGGGATTGCGGGCAGAGACCCGAGCCTTTCCCTCATACTGCATTGCATACATAGGGATTGCGGGCAGAGACCTGAGCCTTTACCTCATAGTGCATTGCATACCCAGGGACTGCGGGCATAGACCTGAGCCTTTCCCTCATACTACATTGCATTGGTGCCTTTCCTTTCTTATTGAGCTTTATATATATTGCGTTGAACTGAGCATTTAACTATACCGTTTCTTGCTAGCCTTTACTTAGAAATTCTGTTAATTATTATCTGTTTTACTTACTTGTTCACTATAGCTGTTATTTTGCAAAACCCTCAGTAGGGCCTCAACCTGACCTCGTCACTACTTGACTGGGGTTAGGCTTGGCACTTACTGAGTACCGAATATGGAGTACTCACACCCTTCTACGCATGTTTTTCCCATGTGCAGATCCAGGTCCCAGTACGCAGTATCACCGTTAGCCAGCAGCCAGTGCCAGGAGACTTGAGGTATAATCTTCCGCGTCCGCAGATCTTCGAGTCCCCCTCCTATCTTAGTGTAGTTATCACTTGTAGAGAATACTATAAGGTTGTTTCTTTCCAGTTGTACATATTGAGGCGTAGAGTCAGCTTGTGATGTATTGATGATATTCCGGGTCTTGGGTGTAGCAAACTGTAATGCCAAGCGGCATAGAGTATTATTGTGGCTTTAGTTCATTTTTATTACTGTCTTCCCTTTCTATCTTAGATTCTTGTTGAATAAATAGGCTTACCTAGTCATTTAGACTAGGTGCCATCACGAGACCCAGTCGGAGGGAGAATTGGGTCGTGACAAGTTTGTATCAGAGCGTCTAGGTTCATAGGAGTCACAACATCACAAGCCGATTTATTAGAGTCTCGCGGATCGGTGCGGAGACATCCGTACTTATCTTCGGGAGGCTATGTAACAGTTAAGTAAGATCATACTTCTTGGAATCCCTTCTCGTGCTGATTACTACTACCCAAAATTCTTAAACTCTATTCTATTCTTGATTACAGATGGTTCGCACTCGCAACAGACGTACCGACGATCAGGCACCCGAGCCCCCAGCCAGATCCACTAGAGGCAGGGGTCAGGGCAGGGGACGAGCACGCGGTGCAGCCTGAGCACCGGCTAGAGCAGTGGCAGAGGATCCCCCAGTAGCTGCATATGGAGGGGCACGAGAGGTCCCTACTATCACTCCAACCCTCCAGGAGAATTTGGCCCAGTTCATGAGTGCTTTCAGTACTCTGTCTCAGGCGGGACTACTCCCGATAGCCCCAGCTACATCACAGGCCGGGGGAGGGACACAAACTCCTGCAACCCGTACCCATGAGCAGAGAGTTCATATGTGGCAAGTCCCAGAGTATATTCCTATGCCTCCAGCAGCTCCAGTTCAGCCTGAGGCTAGAGCAGTTGCATCTGAGTCTGAGCAGCTCCGTCTTGAGAGGTACAAGAAGTACCATCCACCTGAGTTCAACGGTTTACCTTCAAATGACGCTCTGGGTTTTCTTGAGAAGTGTCATCGCATCCTTCGTACCATGGGTATTGTGGAGACAAACGGGGTCTCTTTTACCACTTTTTAGCTGAGAGGAGCAGCCTATCAGTGTTGGCGTGCATTTAAGCTTAGTAGTCCGGACGAGGCAGCCTCACTCTCTTGGGCTCAGTTTTCAGATATGTTTTTTCTTGAGTTTGTCCCTCAAAGTCTCAGGGATGCTTGGCGTGCAGAGTTTGAGCAGCTACGCCAGGGTACTATGACCGTGTCAGAGTATGCAGTCCGGTTCAGTGACTTGACACGACATGCATCAGCTTTGGTATCTACTGTCAGAGAGAGAGTTCGCCGTTTTATTGAGGGACTCCATCCTAGAATTAGTACCAGTATGGCCAGGGAGTTGGAGACTGATATCACTTACCAGCAGGCCGTGAGCATTGCTAGGAGGATTGAGAGTATGTTGACCCGGGACAGAGAGGAGATAGAGGCCAAGAGGTCTCGAGAGACGGGTCATTTCTCAAGAGGTCGTGCACCAACAGCACGCTATGGTAGGGATATTATTGTGCACCACCAGTATCTCAGATGCCGCCTGCTCGAGGTGCTATCACCGGCCAAACCAGCAGGCCAGTTTAGAGTCAGCAACAACAGCCACGCTCTCAGAGGGGTTGTTTTGGATGTGGTGACCTTCGTCATGTGATCAAGGATTGCCCTAGAGTTAGGAGGGGTGCACCACCAGAGACTTATCAGGTTCCACGTCTGCCACCAGGTCCTCCAACGATACTTCCAGCCTCAGCTTCTACCCCACCATCTCATGCAGCTCGAGGTGGAGGTCGGGGAGGACGAGGTCGTCCTATAGGGGGAGGTCAGGCCAGATACTATGCCCTTCCAGCTCAATCTGAGGCCATTGATTCAAACTCGGTTATCACAGGTATTGTTCCCGTTTGTCATAGGGACGCATCGGTACTATTTGATCCAGGTTCTACCTACTCATACGTGTCTTCATATTTTGCTCCACATTTGGGGATATCTCGGGATTCTTTGAGTTTCCCCGTATATGTTTCTACTCCTGTGGGAGATTCTTTTGTTGTGGACCGTATATATCGATCTTGTTTGATTTCTATCGGCGGTTTTGAGACCAGAGCTGATTTATTATTACTTAGCATGGTATATTTCGGCGTTATTCTAGGTATGGATTGGTTATCTCCACACTATGCTATTCTTGATTGTCACGCCAAGACCGTGACGTTGGCTATGCCAGGATTACCGAGGTCAGAGTGTAAGGGTTCACTAGAGTATACTCTTCGTCGGGTCATTTCTTTTCTTAAGGCTCAACGGATAGTGGCAAAGTGGTGCGACGCTTATTTGGCCTATGTGAGGGATGTTAGTGCTGAGACCCTTACAGTTGATTCAGTCCCGGTTGTGAGGGATTATCCCGATGTTTTTCCAGCTGACCTTCCGGGTATGCCGCCCGACAGAGGCATTGACTTTAGCATTGATTTATTGCCTGACACTCAGAGTATTTCCATTCCTCCCTATCACATGGCTCATCCTGAGTTGAAGAAGTTGAAGGAACAATTACAGGAATTGCTTGATAAGGGGTTCATCAGGCCCAGTGTATCGCCTTGGGGTGCTCCGGTGTTGTTTGTGAAAAAGAAGGATGGATCGATGCGTATGTGCATTGACTACAGGCAGTTAAATAAGGTGACAGTGAAGAATAGGTACCCGTTGCCCCGCATTGATGATATGTTTGACCGGCTACAGGGTTCCAAGGTTTTCTCCAAGATTGATCTCCGTTCGGGCTATCATCAGTTGAAGATTCGGGAGTCGGATATCCCGAAGACTGCTTTCAGGACTAGATATGGTCACTACGAGTTCCTTGTTATGTCATTCGGGCTGACCAATGCCCCAGCAGCCTTCATGCACTTGATGCACAACGTATTTCGTCCTTATCTTGATACTTTCGTCATTGTATTCATTGACAACATTCTGGTATATTATCGGTCACGGGAGGACCATGAGAAGCACTTGAGGACCGTGCTTCAGACCTTGAGAGAGAAGAAGTTGTATGCCAAACCCTTTAAGTGTGAATTTTGGTTTGATTCTGTGGCATTCTTAGTCCATGTGGTATCTTCGGATGGGATCAAGGTAGATCCGAAGAAGGTGGAGGCAGTACAGGGTTGGCCCAGACCGTCTTCAGCTACTAAGATCCGTAGTTTCCTCGATTTGGCCGGGTATTATCGCCGTTTCGTGGAGGGGTTTTCATCCATTTCAGCACCCATGACTAGATTGACCCAGAAGGGCGCACCTTTTATTTGGACTGAGGAGTGTGAGGAGAGCTTTCAAAAGCTCAAGACAGCCCTGACTACAACTCCAGTGTTAGTACTACCTACCGGTTCGGGGTCCTATACAGTCTATTGTGTTGCTTTGAGGATTGGCTTGGGAGCGGTGTTGATGCAGGACGGTAGGGTGATTGCCTACGCGTCCAGACAATTGAAGGTACATGAAAAAAATTACCCTGTTCATGATCTTGAGTTGGCAGCGATTGTTCATGCCCTGAAGATATGGCGTCATTATATATACGGTGTTCCCTGTGAGATATATACGGATCACCGGAGTTTGCAGCACATATTCAGGCAGAAGGATTTCAATTTGCGTCAGCGTAGGTGTTTGGAGTTACTCAAGGATTATGACATAACCATATTATACTACCCGGGGAAGGCAAATGTGGTGGCCGATGCCCTGAGTCGCCGGGCGGAGAGTTTGGGTAGTATGACATATCTTCATGCAGCTGAGAGGCCCTTAGCTTTGGATGTTCAGTCTTTAGCCAGCCAGTTCGTGAGGTTGGACCTTCTGAGCCTCACCGGGTCTTCGCTTGTGTTGTTGCTCGGTCTTCTCTTTATGACCGCATTCGAGAGTGCCAGTATAATGATCTCGACCTTCGAGCTCTTCGGGATAGAGTTCAGCGGGATGGTGTTCGAGATATGACCATATATGATGATGGTGTGTTGAGACTGCAGTGCCGTATTTGTGTACCTGACGTAGATGGACTGCGGAGGTTGATCCTTGAGGAGGCCCATAGCTCGCGGTACTCCATTCATCCCGGTACCGCGAAGATGTACCAAGATCTGAGACAGCACTACTGGCGGCGGAGGATGAAAAGGGATATAGTAGAGTTCGTAGCAAGATGCCTCAATTGTCAGCAGGTCAAGTGTGAGCATCAGAGACCGGGAGGATTACTTCAGCAGATGAGGCTTCTAGAGTGGAAGTGGGAGCGGATTACCATGGATTTCGTGGTTGGACTTCCTCGGACTTTGAGTAAGTACGATGCCATTTGGGTGATTGTGGACCGGCTGACCAAGTTAGCCCATTTCATTCCGGTGTTGACTACATATACTTCAGAGAGGTTGGCTCAGATCTACATGCGGGAGATAGTCCGGTTGCATGGTGCGCCGGTATCTTTTATTTCAGACCGAGGTCCTCAGTTCACCTCGCACTTATGGAGTTTCTTGCATAGTGAGTTGGGCACCCAGATTGATCTCAGTACATCATTCCACCTTAAGACGGACAGACAATCCGAGCGCACTATTCAGATTTTAGGGGATATGCTTCGTGCTTGTGTGATGGATTATGTAGGATCATGGGATCAATAGTTGCCCCTTGCAGAGTTTGCTTATAATAACATCTATCAGTCCAGCATTCAGATGGCGCCGTTTGAGGCTTTATATGGTAGGCGGTGCATATCTCCAGTAGGATGGTTTGAGCCGGGCGAGGCCCGATTGTTGGTTACAGACTTGGTCCACGATGCGTTGGACAAGGTAAAGGTGATTCAGGATAGACTTCGCACAACTCAGTCTAGGAAGAAGAGTTATGCAAACCGGAGAGTTCGGGACTTAACATTCATGGTTGGTGATCGGGTTTTGCTTCGGGTATCGCCCATGAAGGGCGTCATAAGATTTTGGAAGAAGGGTAAGCTGAGTCCGAGGTTCATTGGCCCTTTTGATATATTGCAGCGGGTTGGGGAGGTTACTTATGAGTTGGCCTTACCTCCCAACCTAGCAGGTGTTCATCCGGTATTCCACGTTTCCATGCTGCGGAAGTATCATGGTGATCCGACTCATGTTTTGGATTTCAGCTCAGTTCAGTTGGACAAGGATCTATCATATGTTGAGGAGCCAGTGGCCATTTTGGACATGCAGGTCAGAAAGCTCAGGTCGAAGGACATTGCTTCAGTCAAGGTGCAGTGGAGGGGTCATCCGGTCGAGGAGGCGACTTGGGAGACCGAGCAGGATATGCGGAGTCAGTACCCTCATTTATTCACAGCTTCAGGTATGTTTCTATACTCGTTTGAGGACGAACGATTTTCTTAAGAGAGGGAAAATGTAACGACCTGGCCGGTCGTTTTGAGAGTTAGCGCCCCGATCCCCTGATAACTGTTTCTCCCATGTCTTATTATGCTAATGGAACAAATCGGGGAGTTGAGTGATGAAAATTTGAGTGTTTTCGGACATATAGTCCTTTAAGGTGAGCTTTAACCTTAGAAATTGGACCGCACTGGGAGCTGTGTGAAGACGGATTCGAAATGGAAATTAGTCGACTCCATTAGCTCCGTTGAGTGATTTCGGGGTTGGGAGCGTATTCAGATTGTGTTTTCGAGGTCGGATGTAGATTTAGGCTTGAATTGGCGAAAGTTAGAATTTCGGCGATTTCGGCCGATAGGTGAGATTTTGATATCAGACTCGGAACGGAATTCCAAAAGCGGCAGCAGGTCCGGAATGTCATTTATGACCTATGTGCAAAATTTGAGGCCATTCAGACGAGAGTAGACGTTTTTCGGCGTCGAGGGTGAATTCTTAAAAATTCCTAAGTTCTTAGGCTTGAATCTATGCATATTTGAGTATTTTCATGTTATGGGATGTGTTTTTAAGGCTCGACCAAGTTTGGATAGGGTATTGGGACCAGTTGGTGGCTTTGGTTGAGGTCCCGGGGGCCTCGGGGTTGTTTCGGATGCTTAACGAAAGAATTTGGAACTTGGGAAATTGCTGAACCAGGATCCTTCTGTTGTTTTCGCACCTGCAAAGGTTTTCCCGTAGGTGCGATCACGCAGGTGCGATGGTGGGGGAGGTTGACCAGTGGTCACAGGCGTGACCTGGAGCCCCGCAGGTGCGGAACCGCATGCGCGACCAAACGACCGCATGTGTGACCCCAGATGATCTTAAGTGACTTTCGCACCTGCGATGGAATTTCCGCAGGTGCGGTACCGCAGGTGCGGTACCGTAGGTGCGGTGAAAGGGAACGCAGGTGCGAGATCCCTGTGTGTATATTCCAAAAGTCCGAGGGTTCATGTTATTTCACCCTTTTTGAGTTGTGGAGCTCGGGAGAGACGATTCTTGGAGGCTTTTTTTATCTGGGCATCTTAGGTAAGTTATTCCTAACCATCTTAGGTTAATTTCCATGATTCTAGTCTTCAATTCCACCCTTAAATTCAAGATTTTGAGTTGAAATTGGGGAATATTGGAATAAACTTCCTAGACCGAGTTTTGGGGTTTTGATTGGGTAATTGACCTCCGATTTGAGATATTTTCATATGGTTATACTCGTGAGTGAATAAGGGTTCAAAAAATATATATTTTACCCGATTCGGAGACGTGGGCCCGAGGGACGTTTTGGTCAAATTTTCTAGTTTTGCGTATTAGTTCCGAATTAATTAGTTATTGTGATTTATTGAATTTATATTTAGATTATACCATCGAATTGAATAGATTTGGGCCACCCGGAGTTGGATACTCGTGGCAAGAGCGTGATTATTGATTGATTTGCACAGTCAAGGTAAGTGGCTTGCCTAACTCTGTGTTGGGGAATTTCCCTTAGGCAGTTTTCAACTGATTTTTGCTATAAAACCCCGTGTATGTGAGGTGACGAGCGCATGAACGGGCTATTTTCACAAAAGTTCCATATTTCTTTCTATACAATGCCTCATTTTCAATTCTATTGTCACTGTTATCGGTTGAACTGCATAATAACTTAAGATTTTACCCTGGTAAATTGATTTCTAACTGGTTTTCCAATCGTTACTATTATTTGAAACTGATTTAAGGATTTTACTCCGGAATTTCTAATTGATTTTTCTTAAAACCTTTAAACTACGCTATTTTGAGATTTACCTTATATTACATATTTTCATAGGGATTGCGGGCAGAGACCTGAGTCTTTCCCTCATACTGCATTGCATAAATAGGGATTGCGGGCAGATACCTGAGTCTTTCCCTCATACTGCATTGCATACATAGGGATTGCGGGCAGAGATCTGAGCCTTTCCCTCATAGTGCATTGCATACCTAGGGACTGCGGGCATAGACCTGAGCCTTTCCCTCATACTACATTGCATTGGTGCCTTTCCTTTCTTATTGAGCTTTATATATATTGCGTTGAACTGAGCATTTAACTATACTGTTTCTTGCTAGCCTTTACTTAGAAATTCTGTTAATTATTATCTGTTTTACTTACTTGTTCACTATAGCTGTTGTTTTGCAAAACCCTCAGTAGGGCCTTAACCTGACCTCGTCACTACTTGACTGGGGTTAGGCTTGGCACTTACTGAGTACCGAATTTGGAGTACTCACGCCCTTCTACGCATGTTTTTCCCATGTGCAGATCCAGGTCCCTGTACGCAGTATCACCGTTAGCGAGCAGCCAGTGCCAGGAGACTTGAGGTATAATCTGCAGCGTCCGCAGATCTCCGAGTCCCCTTCCTATCTTAGTGTAGTTAGGACTTGTAGAGAATACTATACGGTTGTTTCTTTCCAGTTGTACATATTGAGGCGTAGAGTCAGCTTGTGATGTATTGATGATATTCCGGGTCTTGGGTGTAGCAAACTGTAATGCCAAGCGGCATAGAGTATTACTGTGGCTTTAGTTCATTTTTATTACTGTCTTCGCTTGCTATCTTAGTTCTTGTTGAATAAATAAGCTTACCTAGTCGTCTAGACTAAGTGCCATCACGAGACCCAGTCAGCGGGAGAATTGGGTCGTGAAAAATAGGAGAGGATATTTCAGGGTCAGGGGTTAGCTAACAATCGTGTTATATTATTGGCTTAAAAGGCCTAATTGATTTATATGGATTGTTGATTGACAGGGTTGATATTACTCATAAGAATCTGTCGATTTCTTACTCGCCTATTCAAGCTAACTTAACGCCAATATGTTTATGGAATTAAGATTAACAAGAACACATTTACAATTCCTCTATTTCAACCAAGCAAGGCAAATAGGTATATGCCTATCCTAATTGTGAATCCGTTCCCCGATGCCCGGGTGCAAGAACTTGTTCTATTCAATTCTATATGCAATTTAGAATTCCCACTTTCAAGTTCAACTCTAGATTCGTAGATAGTATTTCACTGTTAGCTACTCAGTAAAATAATTAAGAACATAATTAAATAAACAACCCAATATGATAAAATCAACTTCGTCAATTTAAACTTCAAATATAAAATTCATGTTTCACCCATGACCCTAGAATAATAGGGTTCTTAGCCACTCATGTTCATACAATCGTCAAAAATAAAGTTTTAAAACATAAAATCAATGAGTACTAAAAACGATATGGAATAATCGATCAAGTCCGTGCTCCCAAGTGTTTTGCTCTTTCGTTTTTCTCTCAAAAATCACGTTCTCCCCCTTCCATAATAGGTTTAGGGTCCTTTTATATGAGTTGGGGGTGTTTTGGAGTCAAAATACCCGAGTCCTAGTCGAACTAGGTAATCCGCATGTCCCGAGCGTCCAGGGCAGCGTGTGGAGCTGGCCTTGGCGCTCAACAATTTAACATTCTGAAAATTGCGCCACAACCAGCGAGGGGTTGTCACGACCCGAAATCCCACCTTCAGGTAGTGACTACGTCTAATGTTGAACCCGCTAGACAAGCTAACGTGCAAAAGTAATCTAACATTTGCAACCCAATTCAACAGTAGTAAAGGAAATACCTTTAAAAATCTTAACAGAAATAACGAAACACTTTAGAATTTTAACAGCGGAAATCTAATAGAAATCTGAAAATGCAAAGTGAAATGGTAAAATACATAACGTCGCATAAGCCCAAAACCGGGGTGTCACAACTCACACAATAAGGAATCCAAAGTCAGGAGAGACGCCAAGGCCCACGAACGCCAGCGGGTATACCTTGAAGCTCTGGGTGGACTGAAGGTGACTCCCTCAATGCGGTCCACTGGGTCCGGATGCGGGGTCTACACAATATTAAGAAGTGCAGTGTAGCATCAGTACAACCAACCCCATGTACTGAGTAAGTGAAGAGCCTAACCTCGGCCGAAGTAGTGACGAGGTTAGACTTAGAAACAACGTTAACCTGTTCTATTTTACAACTCAAAGCATGGAAAAACAAGGTAAAAGATAAGCAGACAAGTATGGGATACGAGTGCAGTAAAGGGGAACAAGTGAAATAAAGCAGTTAAATTGACATATAGAAGTAAACAAGGGAAGCAATTTAACACAATAGCTAACCAAAAAGTATAAGTACCAGAAATGTAAATAATGGCATGGCATCACCCTTCGTGCTTTTACTCTCTTTCTCACAATGCGATGTATAATGTGAAATAGTATAAATCATGGAATGGCATCACCCTTCCTGCTTTTACTCTCTTCCTCACAATGCAATGTACAATGTAAGGCAATATAAATCATGGCACGACATTAACCTTCGTGCTTATAATCAATGTGAATCATGGAACGACATCACCCTTCGTGCTTTACACTCTTCCTCACTATGCAATGTAATCAAATATCGCGGCACAACATCACCCTTCGTGCTTTACACTCTTCCTCACCAAACAATGACAGATATAATGGCAAGGAGTAAAGCATAGTGGAAATACATTTCAATATCACCCGGCAAGGGGAACGCATCAATCAATTTCACAACAAGTGCCCGACAAGGGTTTCAGCTATAACCAATCATTTAAAATATATCCTTAACAGTTGGGTTTCAATCGAACCGATATATCATAAGTTCATCAACCAAGATTTCCAACAACAACAACTTCCAAGTAGAGACAAGTTCATAATATAACGAACATGGAAGTAATAACAAGATTTTTATCAAAAATAGACTCATGGGCATGCTGGACACACAATGCATAGGTACTTANAAAGTTAGGCAAGACACTTACCTCGGGTCCAAAATATAGCAATCAACCTTCTAACACAGCCTTTCCTTTTGAATTCAACTCCGGAACAACAATATCTAGGCATAATTAACTTAAGTACATCAATAATAACTCAATAACACAATCCCATAGCCTAAATACACAATTCCTATCATTCTTCCAAAATTTCCAAAATTCGATCCCGGGCCTGCTTGGTCCAAACACGAGGCTCGGACCAAACCCGATCACCCATACCCCCACGAGTTAGAATATATAATTTGTTTTGAAATACGACCCCAGATTGAGGTTGAATTACCCAAAATTCCCAAAAACCTAACTCTATCCAAAACCCCTAATTTCTACCTTGATTTTAGGATTTTAGACCTAGATTCTAGTGATTATGGAAGAAAAGTGGAAGACATTAGTGTTAGAATCACTTACCCAAATGGTTATGGAGGAGAACTAGCTTAGGAATCGCCTATGGGGTCTTGGAGAAGAAGAAGTTGGTGAAATATAAAAATCCCGTGTAAGTATTCTGTTTTGAGTAATGAAATAACTGGGCGAAAATTGTTCTCTGCGATCGCAGAAGAGGAGTTGCGATCGCGGAATAGAGCTTAGCTGACCCTATGCGATCGCAGGAAGACGTATGCGATCGCAGAACACTGGGACATCACTCTATGTGATCGCGGGTCAAAGGGATGCGATCGCGGAAGAGACCTGGCTAGACGTCTGCGATCGCAGGCGAAACTATGCGATCCTGTGAGATACTACCCAGCCCCCACCTGACTCCACTGACACACTATGCGATCGCGGAGGACAAGATGAGATTGCATAGTGCAACCCAGCTACCACTTCACCTAAGCCTATTCGATCGCGGATCAAAGGCGTCGATCGCAGAGAAGAAAACACCAGACACCAGAAACCAATCCAAAACACCAGATTTTTACACTTTAACTCACCCCGTTAGCTACCCGTAACTCACCCGAGCCCTCGGGTCTCAAAACCAAAAACACACACGACTCCCAAAATATCCTACGGACTTATTCAAACATTTAAATCACCAAGATATCACCAAAATCATCGAATTAAACCTCAAAACTGTTAGAGTTTTATTAAAACTTCATAAAGCTTAATTGTTCCAATTTTGATCTGAAACACGTCACTTCAAGTCCGTTTTACACCAAATTTCATAGATAAGTCACATAACATATATTAAACCTGTTCCGGGTTCCGGAACCACAATACGGGCTCAGTAACACGGTTTTCACATCAACATTCATTTTCAAAAACCTTTATTATTTTCATAAAATAATTTTCTTTAAAAATTCATTTCTCGGGCTTTGGACCTCGGAATTCGATTCCAAGCATATGCCCAAGTCCCATATTTTCCTACGGACCCTCCGGGACCGTAAAATAACGGGTCCGGGTTCGTTTACCAAAATGTTGACCAAAGTCAACTTTATTCATTTAATTGTTATAAAAATTCAATTTTTATCAAATTTTTACATAGAAGCTTCCCTGCTTCACGCTCGGGCTGCGCACGCATATCGAGGTGAGATTAACAGAGGCTTTCGGAGCCTCGGACATAGATTTAGCTAAATTTACTTAGGATGACCTTTTGGGTCATCACAATCTCCACCTCTAAAACAAACGTTCGTCCTCGAACGGACATAGAAAGTACCTGAGTCTGAGAAAAGATGGGGATAACGACTCCTCATATCGGACTCGGACTCCCAAGTAGCTGACTTGACAGGCTGACCTCTCCATTGAACACGACCCGAAGGATAACTCTTCGATCTCAACTGGCGAACCTGCCTATCTAATGTAGCTACCGGCTCCTCCTCATAAGTCAGATCCTTGTCATACCGGACACCGCTGAAGTCAAGAACATGATAAGGATATGCAATGTACCTCCGGAGCATAGATATATGAAACACTGGATGTACGGCTGATAAATGCGGTGGCAAGGCAAGTCTGTAGGCCACCTCTCCTACCTTGTCCAAAATCTCAAATGGACCAATATACCTAGGGCTCAACTTGCCCTTCTTTCCGAATCTCATCACGCCCTTCATAGGCGACACTCGAAGGAACACCTGGTCTCCTACCATGAAAGCCAAATCTCGAACTCTACAATCTGCATAACTCTTTTTCTTGGACTGAGCTGTACGAAGCCTATCCTGAATAATCTTCACTTTATCCAAGGCATCCTGGACTAACTCAAAACCCAACAATCTAGCCTCTACGGGCTCGAACCATCCCACTGGAGACCGGCATCGTCTACCATACAACGCCTCATACGGAGCCATCTGAATGCTCGACTGATAACTGTTGTTGTAGGCAAACTCTGCTAAAGGGAAGAACCGATCCCATGAACCACCAAAATCAATGACACAAGCTCGCAACATATCCTCCAAAATCTAAATAGTACGCTCGGATTGTCCGTCCGTCAGAGGATGAAATGATGTGCTCAACTCGATCTGTGTGCCCAACTCTCGCTGAAATACTCTCCAGAAATGGGTGGTGAACTGAGTACCTCGATCTGATATAATAGATAAGGGCACGCCATGAAATATGACAATCTCTCTCATGTAGATCTTTGCCAACTTCTCCGCTGAATATGAAACTGACACAGGAATGAAATGTGCTGACTTGGTCAGCCTATCCACAATAACCCATACTGCATCAACCATCCTCTGAGTCCGTGGAAGCCCAACTACAAAATCCATTATGATACGCTCCCACTTCCACTCGGGAAGTTGAATTTGCTGCATCAATCCACCGGGTCTCTGGTGCTCATACTTAACCTGCTGACAATTCAAGCACCGAGCTACATAAGCCACAATATCCTTCTTCATTCTACACCACCAATAATGCTGCCGCAAGTCCTGGTACATCTTCGCGGCGCCCGAATGAATGGAATACCGGGAACTATGGTCCTCCTGCAATATCATCACGAATGTCATCCACATCAGGAACACATATACGACTCTGCAATCTCAAAACTCTCTCGGCATCAACTGTGACCTGCTTGGCATGTCCGTGCCGAACCGCATCTCTAAGAGCACGCAAATGACGGTCATCATACTACCTGGCACAAATACTACCATACAATGAAGAACGAGCGACGGTATGGGCCAAAACACTGCAACCCTCAGAAACCTCCAACCTAACAAATCGATTGGCTAACGCCTGAACATCCAAAGCCAAAGATCGCTCTCCAACTAATAAATAGGCCAAACTACCCATACTAACTGACTTCTGTATCAAGGCATCGGCCACCACATTGGCCTTCCCCGGATGATAAAAGATGATCATATCATAATCCTTCAGCAACTCTAACCATCTCCTATGCCTCATGTTCAACTCCTTCTATCCGAATAGATACTGCAAGCTCTTATGGTCCATGAACACCTCACATGGCACTCAGTACAGATAGTGCCTCCAAATCTTCAAAGCGTGAACAATAGCTGCAAGCTCCAAATCATTGGCTGGATAGTTCTTCTCGTGGATCGTAAACTGACGAGATGCATAGGCTATGGCCTTTCCATCCTGCATCAATACCGCACCAAGTCCAACCCGTGAAGCATCACAATACACGGTATACGAACCTGAACCAGTAGGCAATACCAACACTAGTGTTGTGGTCAATGCTGTCTTGAGCTTCTGAAAGAGTGCTTCACACTCCTCGGACCATCTGAACTGAACACTCTTCTGCGTCAACTTGGTCATAGGGGCTGCTATAGATGAAAACCCCTCCACGAACCAGCGATAATAGCCTGCTAGGCCTAAGAAGCTCCGAATCTCTGTGGCTGAAAAGGCCTAGGCCAATCTCTAACTGTTGAAACTTTCTTCGGATCCACCTGAATGCCCTCTGCCGACACAACGTGGCCCAAGAATGGCACATAACTCAACCAAAACTCACACTTAGAAAACTTGGCATACAACCGCCGATCTCTCAAAGTCTGGAGAACAACCCGAAGATGCTGCTCATGCTCCTCTCGACTACGGGAATAAATCAAGATATCATCTATAAACACGATCACAAATGAGTCCAAAAAAGGCCTGAATACCCGATTCATCAACTCCATAAAAGCAGCGGGGGCATTAGTCAACCCAAACGACATGACCAAAAACTCATAATGCCCATAACGAGTGCGAAAGGTCGTCTTAGGCACATCAGACGCCCTGATCCTCAGCTGATGATAACCAGACCTCAAGTCTATCTTAGAGAATACTGTAGCACCCTGAAGCTGATCAAATAAGTCATTAATCCTCGGCAAAGGATACTTGTTCTTGATAATAACCTTATTCAACCATAGGTAGTCAATACACGTCCTTATTGATCCATCTTTCTTCTTCACGAACAATACTAGAGCACCCCAAGGGGAAACACTAGGCCTGATAAAGCCTTTATCCAACAAATCCTGTAATTGTACCTTTAATTCCTTCAACTCTGGCGGAGCCATACGATACGGGGGAAAAGAAATGGGCTGAGTGCCCTCAGATAACTCAATACAAAAGTCAATATCCCTGTCGGGTGACATACCCGGCATGTCAGCAGGTAATACCTCTGGAAACTCACGAACCACGGGCACAGACTCTATAGAAGGAGCCTTAACACTAGAATCACGAACATAGGCCAAATAGGCCAAACAACCCTTCTCGACCATGCGCCGAGCCTTCATATAAGAAATAACCCTACCAGAAGAATGACTAGGAGTCCCTCTCCACTCTAAACGAGGTACTCCTGGCAAGGCTAAGGTCATTGTCTTGGCATGACAATCCAAGATAGCGTGATAGGGAGATAGCCAGTCCATACCCAATATAACATCAAAGTCAACCATATCAAGAAGCAAAAGATCAACTTGAGTCTTCAGACCACCAATAACTACTACGCAAGCACGGTAGACTCGATCTACCACTATAGAATTACCCACCGGTGTAGACACATGTACAAAAGTACTCAAGGAATCACGGGGCATACTCAAATAAGGGGCAAAATATGAAGACACATAGGAGAATTTAGAACCCAGATCAAATAACACCGAAGTATCTCGGCTGCAAACTGATACCGTTCCTATAATAACTACATCAGAAGCCTCAACATTAGGACGAGCAGGAAAAACATAACACCGGGGCTGAGCCCCTCCAACCTGTGCATCTCTGGGTCTACCTGCTACGGGCTAACCTCTACCTCTCATGGCCTGCGCTCCACCTCTATGATCCTGACCACCATCTCTGGCACCTCGACCACCACCCCTAGCTGGGTGAGGGGGTAAGGGTGCACCTGCTGCGTGAACCAAGGCACGGGAACCCTAATGCTGGGGTCCACTCGAAGCTCGGTGGCAATATCTAGCAATGTGCCCCGGGCTACCACAACTATAACAAGATCTCTGCTGCTGTGGCTGATAAATCGGGAACTGACCTTGACGACCCTGATAACCACCCTAGTAACTCTGAAGTGGCTGTGCACGGATAGATGCTGGTGGTGCACTAACAGGAGCTGGCGGTGCACGGGGAGATACCTGAAGTGCTGACTGAAAAGGTCGGGGTGGATGATCCCTGCTGAAAGAATCCCTGCCTCCAGATGAGGCTCCATTGAATCTACCAAAGTGACGGGGCCTCTTGTCAACCCCCTGACCACCTTTCTGCGACAAAATCATCTCAATACTCCTGGCCACATCGGGCGCATCCTGGAATGAAATAACAGTACTCGACTCCCCGGCCATCTGGAGTCGTATAGGCTGGGCCAATCCCTCAATGAAACTGCAAACTCTCTCCCGATCAGTGGGGAGTATCATCAATGCATGCCTGGCTAGAGCGATGAACCTGGTCTCATACTGAGTAACAGACATAGATCCCTGCTGGAGGTGCTCAAACTGCCTCCTAAGATCCTCTCGCTAAGTAATGGGAAGGAACATCCCCAAAAATACCTCTGTGAACTGAGCCCAAGTCAAAGGTGCAGACCCAGCTGGTCTGGCTAAGCAGTAGTCCCTCCACCAAGTCTTGGTTGCGCCAGATAGTCGAAAAGCAGCGAAGTCAACTCTATTGGACTCCACTATACCCATGTTCCGAAGAACCTCGTGGCAGCTGACCAAATAGTCCTATGGGTCCTCTGACGGTGCCCCAGTAAACGTAGTAGTGAATAACTTGGTGAATCTGTCCAGTCTCCATAGAGAATCTGCTGACATAGCTGCACCCTCGGCTACCGGTGCCACAATACCCAGCTGAACTACTCCAGTTGTCTGAGGTGCTGGAGTGTGAAACTGAGTGGCAACCTGCTCTGGGGTATGAATAACAGGAGTCTGGGTCCCTCCCCAAGCCTGAGATCCAGCTGGTGCAGTAGGAAGAAGACATGCCTGAGCTACGCTCTCCATGAGTCCTACCAGACGGACAAGAGCGTCCTGAAGCACTGGTTAGCTATGAACCCCTCTGGGACCTGCGCTGGTCCAACTGGGACTGCCGGAACTGGGACCTCCTCGTCAGACTCGACCTGAGGGTCCTCTACTGGGGCTGCTGTTCTAGGCTGAGCCCGGCCCCGGCCTCAGCCTCTGGCACGGCCTCGTCCTCGACCTCGACCCCTCATAGGAGCTGTAGCAGGAGTGTCGGGCTGCTGAGCGGAGCCAAGGGAAGCACGCGTTCTCGCCATCTGCGAGAGAGTAATTAGAGACTCAATTAGTATTTAGAATTAAATTGGCACGACAGAGAATGAAAGATGTGAAGTTATTCCTAACTTTGCAGGCTCTGGGGGATAAGTACAGACGTCTCTGTACCGATCCCTCAGACTCTACCAAGGTTGTTCGTGAGTTGTGAGACCTAAGAAACCTAGAGCTCTGATACCAACTTGTCACAACCCAAAATCCCACCTTCAGACCGTGACTGCGTCTAACATTGAACCCGCTAGACAAGCCAACGTGCATAAGTAATCTAACATTTGCAACCCAATTCAACAGTAGTAAACGAAATACCTTTATAATAATCTTAACAGAAATAACGAAACACTTTAGAATTTTAACACCGGAAATGTAATAGAAATCCGAAAATGCAAAGTGAAATGGTAAAATACATAACGTCGCATAAGCCCAAAACGGGGTGTCACAACTCACGAACTGTCTAAACAGAGTGCTAAATACATAGTCTGAAAAGAACTACATCAGTGTCTTGAAACTGGGGAAAAAGATAAGACAATATGGAATCCAAAGGCAGGAGAGACGCCAAGGCCCACGAACGCAAGCGGGTATACCTTGAAACTCTGGGTGGACTGAAGGTGACTCCCTCAATGCTGTCCACTGGGTCCGGATGCGGGGTCTGCACAATATTAAGAAGTGCAGAGTAGCATCAGTACAACCGACCCCATGTACTGAGTAAGTGCCGAGCCTAACCTCGGCCGAAGTAGTGACGAGGCTAGACTTAGCAACAACGTTAACATGTTCTATTTTACAACTCAAAGCATGGAAAAACAAGGCAAAAGATAGGCAGACAAGTATGGGATACGGGAGCAGTAAAGGGGAACAAGTGAAATAAAGCAGTTAAATTGACATATAGAAGTAAACAAGGGAGGCAATTTAACACAATAGCTAACGAACAAGTATAAGTACCAGAAATGTAAATAATGGCACAACATCACCCTTCGTGTTTTTACTCTCTTCCTCACAATGAGATGTATAATGTGACATAGTATAAATCATGGAACGACATCACCCTTCGTGCTTTTACTCTCTTCCTCACAATGCAATGTACAATGTAAGGCAATATAAATCATGGCATGACATTAACCTTCGTGCTTATCATCAATGTAAATCATGGCACGACATTAACCTTCGTGCTTATAATCAATGTGAATCATGGAACGACATCGCCCTTCGTGCTTTACACTCTTCCTCACTATGCAATGTAATCAAATATCGCGGCACAGCATCACCCTTCGTGCTTTACAGTCTTCCTCACCTAACAATGACAGATATAATGGCAAGGAGTACAGCATAGTGGAAATACATTTCAATATCACCCGGCAAGGGGAATGCATCAATCAATTTCACAACAAGGGCCCGACAAAGGTCTCAGCTATAACCAATCATTTCAAATATATCCTTAACAGTTGGGTTTCAATCGAACCGATATATCATAAGTTCATCAACCAAGATTTCCAACAACAGCTTCCAAGTAGAGACAAGTTCATAATATAACTAACATGGAAGTAATAACAAGATTTTTATCAAAAATAGATTCACAGGCACGCTGGACACACAACGCATAGGTACTCGTCACCTTACTTATGCATTGAACATGATAAACACTTAGCACATAGCATACGATACCTATTCTCTCACCAAAGTTAGGCAATACACTTACCTCGGGTCCAAAATATAGCAATCAACCTTCTAACACAACCTTTCCTTTTGAATTTAACTCCGGAACAACAATATCTAGGCATAAATAATTTAAGTACATTAATAATAACTCAATAACACAATCCCATAGCCTAAATACACAATTCCTATCATTCTTCCAAAATTTCCAAAATTCGATCCCGGGCCCGCTTTGTCCAAACACGAGGCTCGGACCAAACCCGATCACCCATACCCCCATGAGTTAGAATATATAATTTGTTTTGAAATTCGACCCCAAATTGGGGTTGAATTACCCAAAATTCCCAAAGAATTAACTCTACCCAAAACCCCTAATGTCTACCTTGATTTTAGGATTTTAGGCCTACATTCTAGTGATTATGGAAGAAAAGTGGAAGAAATTAGTGTTAGAATCACTTACCCAAATGGTTAAGGAAGAGAACGAGCTGAGGAAGGGTCTTGGAGAAGAAGAAGTTGGTGAAATATGAAAAATCCCGTGTAAGTATTCTGTTTTGAGTAATGAAATAACCGGGTGAAAATTGTTCTCTGCGATCACGGAAGAGGAGTTGCGATCGCGGAATAGAGCTTAGCTGACCCTATGCCATCGCAGGAAGACGTATGTGATCGCGGAACACTGGGACATCACCCTATGCGATCGCGGGTCGAAGGGATGCGATCTCGAAAGAGACCTGGCTAGACGTCTGCGATCGCGGAAGAGACCTGTCTAGACGTCTGCGATCGCAGTGAGATACTACCCAGCCCCCACCTGACTCCACTGACACACTATGCGATCTCGGAGGACGAGATGCGATCGCATAGTGTAACCCAGCTATCCCTTCACCTAAGCCTATGCGATCGCAGATCAAAGGATGCGATCGCAGAGAAGAAAACACCAGACACCAGAAACCAGTCCAAAACACCAGATTATTACACTTTAACTCACCCCGTTAGCTACCCGAAACTCACCTGAGCCCTCGGGTCTCAAAACCAAAAACACACACGACTCCCAAAACATCCTACGTACTTATTCAAGCATTTAAATCACCAAGATATCATCAAAATCATCGAATTAAACCTCAAAACTCTTAGAATTTTCTTAAAACTTCATAAAGCTTAATTTTTCTAATTTTTATCCGAAACACGTCATTACAAGTCCGTTTTACACCAAATTTCACAAATAAGTCACATAACATATATTAAACCTGTTCCGGGCTCCGGAAACACGATACAGGCTTGGTATTACAGTTTTCACATCAACATTCATTTTTAAAAACCTTTATTATTTTCAAAAAATAATTTTCTTTAAAAATTCATTTCTCGGGCTTGGGACCTCGGAATTCGATTCCGGGCATACGCCCAAGTCCCATAATTTCCTACGAACCCTCCGAGATTGTCAAATCATGGGTCCGGGTCCGTTTACCAAAATGTTGACCAAAGTCAACTTTATTCCTTTAATTGTTATAAAAATTCTATTTTTATCAGATTTTCACATAGAAGCTTCCCGGCTACACGCTCGGGCTGCGCACGCATATCGAGGTGAGATTAACGGAGGCTTTCGGAGCCTCGGAACACAAATTTAGTTAAATTTAAGGATGACCTTTTGGGTCATCGCAGGGGCGCTGGCTGTGGCCCTCAAAATTCGACTTTTGCGTTTTTGCTCCAATTCACATCGTTTCATCCCAAGTTGCATCCGAATGATTCCTACACATAGAAATACCATTATTTAGCACAAATCATCATATTAAACATCTCAAATCTACGAGACATGAGCAAAGTATGAGGCAATTTATACTAAAATATGCCTACAATAAGGCGATTATCAACACCCCACACTTCAACTATTGCTTGTCCTCGAGCAATGGAACTATATTAACACCCCCAAAACACGATTAACAGGATGAAAGAGGACTTCACAATTAAATCAATCAATACCCTACCTTTTGACTATAATCGATACTGGCAATTAAGCATGACCACACAATTTTCACATTCTTCCTCCTTTTAAATAGCCCGAGTATACTCAATATTATTCAGGAAACTCAATCAACTCAAGAAACCTCTTCTCAACCACATTACCTCAAAAGATGACTCGTTACCAATAAGCATCCTCAACTCACACACTCACCCAACACTAGAAAGTATACAACATCACCAATCCGTCATGAGACCAAGTGCCCTCACCATAAGCAAAAAAGTGAATATTAAAGTAGTCAACACATTCAAAATATGCCATCGAATATAAATTAAGGACATCACACAATTGAAAAAAATTCACTCACTCTCACAAAGAATTCATGTGCATCCCGTGGTCGTACCATAAGCTTGCCCGTAGTGTACATCTCTACTAATTTAAGCTAGCTAAATCTAGGATCAATTAGGACTTTAAGGTTGTGATGTAGGCTAAGGGACGAGTAGGATATATTTAGGAATAGTGACTAACCCTCCTAAGCACTTTAATACACTATCCTCGAAACTCAAGCTCAATTTCTTCTCAATCCATACACTTGTCATACATCATAACTAACATAGCCCTCTTTTCCATTAAGCACCTCTATGGTTTCACTAGCATGAGTGAGAATTATTAGGAGATGTGTGTCTTTCTATACTATTTGAACTTTTATTTGCTTTTATTCTTGCAACAATTTTTTCTTCTTCACGCACTCCATTATTTGAAGTTCATAAGCTAGTGAACTCTATTCACAATTTTCGTCCACCTTAAGGGCCCTTCCATGGTTCCACTCAAAAGCCAATTCCCAATTTTTTACCTTACTTCTTTTAGTCACTAAGTGCCTTAGGAAGTAAAGGTTCAAAAATCTTGAATTAAGAACAAACTAGGAGTACGACTTGTAATGTGGTTGCCAAGGAAATGGTCTATAGGCTCAAAGGGGCTAGCAACGGAATTTTTTTTATTTGTCAATGACAAGCACCTTTATGATCAAGAAAGAAACGCCTACGTCATCTCCTAGACTAGCATAACTTAATGACTTCACGTTGATTGACACACAGGGCAAGTTCTAGACTACACAGGATAGCACAGAATATCAACAAACCTTACACACACATGGCACCTGACTCACTTAAGACGTTTCTGTGCGACTCTCAAGTCAAGCAAGCATAGAAAGTTGAACATTTTAACCAACAATGCACTATGTAGCATACAAGTCAATCAACTGCGAAAAAGGCGTCACAGAGTAGGGTACTTAATTTACTTGGGTGTTACAATTCAAATCATATATGCAGGAAGATGGAGCGCATGTCATAACTTAACTAGACAACACCAACCATGTCAATAGGTATCTTAGAGCATCACAATTTTCTTCGTAAACCTAGTCCTAAAAAAAATTAATAATAACTAACTAGAATACCCGGTTCGAGCTATGCCCTTGGAAAAGAACCGGCGTCAAAAGAAAAACCAAGGGATACTACCTATCTACCTAAGAAAATAAAAAATAAAAGAAAATCTTTTTGGTATTTTACTCGGGCTTTAATCCCTCAAGAAAATTGTCCAATAGATCCATCGTCGGGAAAAGTCCAAAATTTTCAAAAATAAAATCTTTTTTTTTAATTATAAAATTAATCACCTAAAATACTACACTATTATAAAAAAACAAAAATACGAAACTGAAAAAAAAAAACTAAGAAATTAACATACTAATATAATACTATTAATGATCTAAAGGAATTTTTTTCACCCCACACTTAAAAGGGTGCAGTGTCCCTAATGCACAAATAAAGCAAAAAAAATGAGGGTGGACAAGAAACTCCCTGAAAGGCCAAAAGCCAAAGCACAAGCAGCTCACGGAGTACTCAGACTTCTCCCATGGATGGTCCTTTGTGCGGGCACCCCACACTTATTTCCAACCATCTAGCTCGATTTTGAACTCTTCCAATGGATTCTTTTCGTATGCTCATAATCCTACAAAACAAAAATAAATATTACAAAATAAAAAAAATGAAAGAAAACAGTAAAGTTGGGTTGCCTCCCAACAAGCGCCTGATTTAACGTCGCGGGCATGACACTACTACTCTGTTCTGGCTGGGCGCTTTCTCTTCTTCTTTCTCTCATTAAGCCTAGCCTTTTTACACGCTCTCAAAAGGTCTCCTTTTTCATCTCTAGCTCTTTTCCCAATCATCCTTACACAATCAGCTTGCAACACCACCTCCTCCAACTCAGTTGTCCCATCTGCATCACTACAATTCACATAAGGACTCTGCTCTATCCCTTTCAGTTCTACCGTAGTAATCATGCACAAGTCTTCATAATGCTTAGGGAGATTCAGTACTTTGTACACATTAAAAGTGATTTCCTCATTGCCAACTTGCATCTTCAACTTCCCTTCCCTAACATCAATAAGTGCTCCACCAGTAGCTAAGAATGGTCACCCCAAAATAATAGGTACTTTCTCATCTGCCTCGTAATCAAGAACAATAAAATCAACAGGAAGAATAAACTTTCCCACTCAAACTAACACATCCTCAATAATTCCTTCTGGCATAACTAATGATCTATCAGCCAACTGCAAAGTGATTATAGTAGGTTTAAGCACCCCCAATCCGAGTTGCTTAAACAAAGAGGATGGCATTAAATTTACACTAGCCCCTAAATCACACAAGGATCTACAAATTTCTTGTTTTCCGAGAGACAGAGGAATTGTGAAACACCCCGGATCCTTCAACTTAGGAGGAAGTTTACTCTGAACTCTTGCACTGCATTCTTCAGTGAGTGTAACTTTTTCAAACTCTGTATGTCTTCACTTGTTTGCCACAATATCCCTAATATACCTTGCATACTTAGGCACTTCCTGCAAAATTTCCACCAACGGAAAATTCACACGCACTTGACTCAAACTATCTAAGAATTTCTTGTACATAGCATCATATTTTTGCTTTTGAAGTCTTTGTGAAAACGGGGGCGGTGGCCTTGTCACAATTTCTGGCTTTTGTTTCTTATTCTCCTGAACGGGCTTAGGAACTAATTCTCCTTCAGGTCTAGTTGTATGCTTCTTTTTCTCTATAACTTCTTCTAATTCTCTTTCATTTCTCAAGGTAACGGCATTGACTTGAGCCTTAGGATTAGGCTCAGTATCACTCGGTAGAGCTCTAGCAGGCCTAGTATTTTGATTTGTTGCTAACTGCCTCATTTGCCTCTCAAGATTTCTAAAATCTATCATGAGTTGTTGATTGTCAAGCAACAACTTCTTCAGCAAGTCATTCGTACTCTCTTCTGTTTGTTGGGGTGGCTTTTGAGGCTGATTTTAATTTCCTTGAGGCCTATACCGATTTTGATTATGTTGATTTCCGCCCCATGAGAAGTTAGGTGATTCATCCAATTTGGATTGTAAGTGTTCTCATATTGTGCATGTTGATTCATTGGACCTCTGTTTTGTTTCCCCACATAATATATAGATTCAGGATTCGTGGGGCACATGTCACTCATATGACTGTCACCACATAGTTCACAACAAAGAGACTTCTGTTGTTTTTGTTGCATTGTCATTCTGTTCATCTGATTTGTCAGATTTTCAATATCTGCTCTCATGGCTGAGAAGTCATCAAGCTCAATCACCCCATCTGCCTTTTGTTTAATTGCTCTTCTTGCGTCCCCATCTCCTTGCAATTTATGATCATTAGAAGTGAAGTTATTTAGCAAGAGTTGAATTTCACTGTACGGCCTTGCCATGCAACTACCCCTGCAAGTTGAATCAAGATTCATATTTGATGCCTCATCTAGCCCATCAACAAAAGTGTGCCCTAATACCTCGTCAGTATGACAATGATGTGGGCAGTCTCTGAGTAGCTTCTTGTATATTTCCCAAGCTTGACGAAGTGTCTCGCCATCCCGTTGTTGGAACCCAAGAATTTGGATCCGCATCGATTTTTTTTTCTTGGTAGGATAAAACTTGATTAAGAATTTCCTTGCTAAATCATCTGAAGCGCGGATTGAGTTCGCGGGCTCCATTTGCACCAATTCCTTAGCTTCCCCCAACAGTAAAAAGGGAAATAGTGTCAGCCTGACATAGTCCTTGGAAATGTTTGAATAATTGTAAGTGTCCGTAATTTTAATGAAGTTCCGAATATGCCCCTGCGGGTCTTCATGAGATAGACCCACATACTGCCCTGTGGACTGAGCTGTACCATGTACTATTTGAGTTCAAAATGCCCCGTGATATCAGGCTTCACGGTAGCTTGAGTCATATTAGCAAGATTGGGCCTTGCTGCTTCTATCGTCGGACGCTCCTCATTACATGTCATCTCTATAGGTTGTGGTTGAACTATGATGTCCCAACTCTTTTTCTATTCTCGTTCTAGCTTCGATTTCCCTCCTTACTCTATGAAGTGTGCGTTCAATTTCTGGATCAAGAGGAAAGAGGTTTTTTGCGCTTCTACTCCTCCGCATTCAAGAGAAGAACTTGCGTTAACACAAACAAGGCAAACTGAAAATTAAAACTGCAACAAAAAATTAATAAGAGTTTAACTCAGTCAAATAGCTAATTTCTAAGTCACCGGCAATGGCGCCAAAAACTTGTTGCGACCAAACACACTCACGCAAGTATACGTGGTCGTCAAGTAATAAAGTAGTGAGTAGAGTATCGTCCCACGAAGACTTATGATTAACTTTTGACGGATTCAACTAAATTAACTTATCGATTCAAGAGATTTATCACAAAATATATAATTAACTAAGTTACTACCAAAGAATACCAAGTAATGAATTAACTAGAAAATCAACCAAAACAAATCATGTTATATTCTTGGCTTAAAAGGACTAATTGATTTATCTGGATTGTTGATTGACAGGGTTGATATTCCTCATAAGAATCTGTCGAGTTCTTACTCGCCTATTCAAGCTAACTTAACGCCTATATGTCTATGGAATTAAGATTATCAAGAATGCATTTACAATTCCTCTATTTCAACCAAGCAAGGCAAATAGGTATATATCTATCCTAATTGCGAATCTGTTCCCCGATGCCCGGGTTCAAGAACTTGATCTATTCATTTCTATATGCAATCTAGAATTCCCACTTTCGAGTTCAACTCTAGATTCGTAGATAGTATTTCACTGTTAGCTACTCAGTAAAATAATTAAGAACAGAATTAAATAAACAACCCAATATGATAAAATCAACTTCGTCAATTTAAACTTCAGATATAACATTCATGTTTCACCCATGACCCTAGAATAATAGGGTTCTTAGCCACTCATGTTCATACAATTGTCAAAAATAAAGATTTCAAACATAAAATCCATGAGTACTAGAAAATATATGGAAGAATCGATCAAATCCGTGCTCCCAAGTGTTTTGCTCTTTCATTTTACTATCCAAAATCACGTTCTCCCCCTTCCATAATAGGTTTAGGTTCCTTTTATATGAGTTGGGGGTGTCTTGGAGTCAAAATACCTGAGTCGTAGTCGAACTAGGTAATCCGCACGTACCGAGCATCCAGGGCAGCGTGGAGCGCTGGCCCTGGCTCTCAACAATTTAACATTCTAAAAATTGCTCAAAATTTGACTTTTGCGTTTTTGCTCCAATCCGCGCCGTTTCATCCCAAATTGCATTTGAATGATTCCTACACATAGAAATACCGTTATTTAGGACAAATCATCATATTAAACATCTCAAATCTACGATATATGAGCAAAGTATGAGGCGATTTATACTAAAATATGCATACCATAAGGCGATTATCAGTACGCAGTTTACCTCGCACTTTTGGAGGGAAGTTCAGCGTGAGTTGGGTACACCGGTTTTGTTGAGCACATCATTCCATCTTCACACTGACGGGCAGTTCGAGCGTACTATTCAGATCTTGGTGGATATGCTCCGCACTTGTGTTATTGACTTCGGAGGTTCTTGGGATCAATTCTTTCCGTTAGCGCAGTTTGCCTACAACAATAGCTATCAGTCGAGCATTCACATGGCTTCCTATGAGGCATTATATGGTAGACAATGCAGATCACTAGTTGGATGGTTTGAGTCGGGAGAGGCTCGGTTATTGGGTACAAACTTAGTTCAGGAGGTCTTAGACAAGGTCAAGATTATATAGGATCGACTTCGTACAGCTCAATCCAGGCAAAAGCGTTATGTCGACCGTAAATTTCGTGATGTGATGTTCATGGTTGGAGAGAGGGTATTACTTCGGGTATCGCCCATGAAGGGTGTTATGAGATTTGGGAATAAGGGTAAGTTGATCCCTAGGTATATCGAGCCGTTTGAGATTCTTGAGAGAGTGAGGGAGGTGGCTTATAAACTTGTGTTACCTCCATAGTTATCATCAGTTCATCCGGTATTTCATGTGTCTATGCTCCGAAAATATCATGGTGACCCATCCCACGTGTTAGATTTCGGCTCTGTCCAATTGGTCAAAGACTTGACTTATGAGGAGGAACCGGTAGCCATTTTAGACTGGCAGGTTCGTCAGTTGAGGTCTAAGAGTTATCCTTCAGTTCGAGTCCAGTGGAGAGGCCATCCTGTTGAGGCAACTACTTGGGAGTCTGAGTCAGACATGCTGAGTAAATATCCACACTTGTTCGCCAATTCAGGTAATTTTCTATGTCCGTTCGAGGACAAACGTTTGTTTTAGAGGTGGATATTGTGATGACCCAAAGGGTCATTTTATGAACTAAGACTCCGTTCTAGGCTTGAATTGGTGAAATTAAAAATTTGGCGATTGTGATGACCTAAAAGGTCATCTTATGTAAATTTAATTATGACTGTGTTCCGAGGCCCTGAAAGCCTCCGTTAATCTCACCTCGATGTGCGTGTGCAGCCCGGGCACGTAGTCGGGAAGCCTTTATGTGAAAACTTGATAAAGAGTTGAATTTATGATAACTAATTGAATAAAGTTGACTTTGGTCAACATTTTTGGTAAACGGACCCGGACCCGTGATCTGGCTGTCCCGGAAGGTCCGTAGGAAAATATGAGACTTGGGCGTATGCCCGTAATCAAATTCCGAGGACCCAAGTCCGAGAACTAAATTTTTAAAGGAAATTATTTTCTGAAAATAGTAAGGACTTATGAAAATGAACTTCGATGTGAAACCTGTGTTGCCGGGCCCGTATTATGGTTTCGGAGCCCGGAACAGGTTCAATATGTGTTGTTTAAGTTATCTGTGAAATTTGGTAAGAAACAACTTGATTTGACGGGTTTCGGATCAAAATGGGAAATTTAGAGTTAATGAAGTTTTGAGAAATCTCATAGAATTTGAAATTTGGTTTGGAATGCGATTTTCGTTCCCGAGGTCCGAATGAAATTCCGAGACCAAGGATAGTTCTGTTATGTCATTCATGACTTGTCTGCAAAATTTGGGGTTGATCCGAGTAGTATAGGTCGGTCCGGTGCATTGTTATAGAAATCAAGAACTTAGAAATTCTTAAGTTTGATCCTAGGGGTTTTGAGGGATGATTATTAGATTTAGCGCTGTTTTGGGTGTTCCGAAGCTCGAGCGAGTCCGTATTATTAGTTAGGACTTGTTGGTATATTTGTACAAGGGCTCGGGTGGGCCCAGGTGCCTCCCGGACACCACCCGAGGCCAAAAACCAGCTGGAGATGCTGCTGGTGCACCTGATCTGATGTGACCGCAGGTGCGGTCCCAGCCTCGCAGTTGCGAAGGTTCCGCATGTGCGGTTCCTCTTCCGCAGGAGCGGAACTGCAGGTGTGGTCTCTAGCTCCGCAGGTGCGACCCCAACCCCTCTTGCCCAATTCCGCAGGTGCGAGACCGCAGGTGCGGTCCTCAAGCCGCAGGTGCGGAATCCTTGTAGGCCAGGCAGTGAAATTTCATTTAAACACGGGATTGAGTCATTTCTTCCATTTTCCATCTTCTTCCTTGCGTTATTTGGGAGCTTCCAAGAGGGCCTTCAACCTAGTACTCGAGGTAAGTAAATTCCCTATCTAGCATTAGTTTCAAACATTAACTCCTAGTTAAATTCCCTACTAAATTATCTAAAATCGTAGAATTAGGTAGTAATTTTAGGGCTCTTGAGGATTTTTTGATTTTCCATTTTAGGCCATGAATTTAAGTAGAAATCACACCTTAATGACCCTTAGGCTATGGGTGAGTGATCCCTTCGAGAATTTTCGGAATTTGAACATGCGGGACCGGGGTTGGAATTTGGGAATTCTTCAAGAATAGCTATTTTATTGAATAGCTAGGATAATTTCCCTGCATTGTGCATGCATTGATATTATTGTATACCATTTTACTAGTTGCGAGTCCTCGGGTGTAGAATTCAGAGTTTCGGGCGCAATTANAGATTATGTTTTGTATAGTATTGTTCCTCTGAGGCTTTATGGAAAATTGTTGAATGGAAAGGAATTTGTTATGGAAAGAAAGTAGTGTAATATATATATGTGGGATCGGGTCGTACGTCACGGCAGTGTTGAGAAGTATTTGTGATATATATAGGATCGGGCCGTACGCTATGACAGTGTTGATAAGTATTTGTGATATATATGGGATCGGGCCGTACGCCACGGCAGTGTTGAGAAATACTTGAAATACATATGGGATCGGGTCGTACGCCACAACGAGTTTAGAAGGTATCTTATGGGAGCGGGCCGTATGCCACAGCGGATCTAAGAATTTGTGATTATTGTTTCGTTCGGTGGTCTTACCCTTGAAAGTACTTTATTGTTTAGTTCAGTAGTTTTTTGGATTTCTGCTCCTGATATGTACTTGTTGCTTATTTCCTGACATGCCTACTGTATTTCATTGTATCCTATCATATATTATTACTGCTGGACCTTAGTGAGTATCGAGTCGACCTCTCGTCACTACTTCTTCGAGTTTAGGCGGGATACTCACTGGGTACATATTTATTTAATATGTACTCACGCTGCACTTTCTTTTCTTTTCTGTACTTGACTGTACAGGTCCGGAGGCTGGTACGTCTGATTATCAGGCTGGTGCTAGATATTGATAGCGTGGTCATACTTCACGGTGAGCTGCTTTCCCGGCGACTTCCTAGCAGCACCCTGGAGTTCTTTGGTTATATTCTCTGTCCAATTCATTCAGACTTAGACTCTGTATATATTGTAGTCATTGTATATTCAGTAGTTTTCTATGACACTTGTGACACTAGTTCCTGGCACACACGCATAGTGTATATATATTTTGAGTTTGGGTTGTACAGGCATGCAAATGCTTTATTTCCATGTCAAGCTATCATCATATTTAACAGTTTAAAATTTGTAGATGTTTACTTGTTTAATTAGATTGTAAGGGTAACACTTAGTGTAATTTGTGTTGGCTTGCCTAACCCTGTCGTTGGGTGCCATCACGACCCGGATTAGGATTCTGGGTCGTGACAGCGATTTTGGTTGATAGTGGAAATTAGGTATCGGGGTCGGAATAGAATTCCGAAAGTTGGAGTAGGTTTGTAGTATCATTTTTAATGTGTGTGCAAAATTTAAGGTCATTCGGACGTGGTTTGATACGTTTTGACGTCGTAAGAGAATTTTGGAAGTTTAGAAGTTCTTAGGCTTGAATCTGAGGTTGATTTGGTATTTTGGTGTTTTGGTGTTATCTTGAGTGTTCTGGAGGTTCGACTAAGTTCGAGTAGTGATATATGACTTGTTTGAATTATTGGTTGAGGTCTCGAGTGAGTTTTAGATATGTTTGGGTTGTGTTGTGCTCGTTTTTCTTATGTTTCAACGTCGTTTCTTCAAGCATAAATGATATCATATTAGATAAATAAGCTTTTGTATATGTTTTGATTGAAGTATTAGACCCGTATCTGTCACGACCCAAATTCCCACCCTTTAGGCCGTGACTGCGCCTAACGTTGAACCGTTAGGCCAGCTAACGTATATCTTGCAATAGCAACTTATAATCATTTAGCACGGAATAAAATGCTAATTCGTCAATTTCAACCAATTCCCAACAGAATTCTATAAGCATTGCTTAATAAAATTAACGAAACTTTAAATGCGGAAGGTAAGAACATAGCAATCATAAAATAACGTAAACTCCCAAAACCGGGGTGTCACAATCTCACGGACTAACTACTAGAATACTAATACAAGTCTGGAATGAAAGTACAACACTGCCTTGGAAATAAAGGAGAAAGACAATGAAGCGGTAAAGGAAAGAAGCCTCGGGATCCACGGACGCCAGTGTATACCTCGAAGCTCTGCCGTGGACTGAAGGTATCTCTCTCAGAACGCTCCACGGGGTCCGGTAGCAGGGTCTGCACAACACAAGGAAGTGCAGTGTAGTATCAGTACAACCGACCCCATGTACTGAGTAAGTGCCAAGCCTAACCCCGGCCGAAGTAGTGACGAGGCTAGACTTAGCATAATACGATCACCTGTCCTAATCTAATAAGATATATGTACAAGAATTAACTGATAATGAAGACAAGTATGATCAAATAGAAGAGATATGGGAACAAATAGGGGAAACATGTTAACGAGGCAGCAATAATATCGGAACTTAACGATAAAATAAGCTTTGGAGTGTGCATCCTGGGAAATGCAGGAAAACAACATCTAATTCACAACGGTACAGTGAGAATACGACTGGAAAGTAAATACGGAAACCAGAGAACAACTATCAGTATGAGGGAGTCAATCAAATAACAGAGCACGACATGTCCCCTCGTGCGTAATCTCAAATATCAAATCGGCA
>ML265872.1:52290-113750 GCA_005239495.1 Nicotiana undulata | reverse complement strand
TTACAGCCCGACAGTAGCTTCCATCATGAAGAAACGGAACAACTTGGAGCTGCAAACCAGACCCCGTCTAAGTGCAGGAAATTCATCGCCGAGATGGAATTTCTGATTCATAAATTCTGAAAAAAATTCATTTCTTTTTATCAAGCTCTCCTTTTTTTGGGCTTATATACAGGTTATATTGGTCATTTACGGGGACTTCAATGGCATTAACCAGTTAATGTTGTCTGACAAAGCAAAATATTTGATACAACATAGAAATTCAAGTGTAATGGGAAGTGAAAACAAAGGAAATGTTTGATACAGTGTTCTCTGAGGTAAATAATACTCAGGAAAACTAACTTGCTTTTTCTGAAGATTAACTTAACCTCATTTTGATGCAATTCTTTATTATTTATATATACTCTATGCAAACCAATAAAATTGGCTTCACTTTCATTTTCCTTTCATAGTATGCTGATTAGTTTGGAATCATAATCAGAAACAGTGTTTTCCTCTTTGAAATGTTAGTATTGTTCACAACAAATTTTCGTAGTCCCAAAAATAAAATGCAACAAAAATAATATGAAGAAAAAGAGATTTTATTGATAAATATTTGTGAGTACAATTCTATGTATCCCTTGATTCTCCTCTCTAAAATTCTCCGTGATTCGAGGGCTTGAGAAACGTCTTTCTCGAATGTAGGACGATGCAGACCTTCTTGTGATGTATTTAATCGCCAAGAACGTCGAGTAGCACTTTGTTGTTACGGGTTGATCTCCGGGAAGAACTCCGTTGATCACTCCTTTGTTGAAGAACTATGCACTTGATGATTGATCTCTCTGTTTGTGGATGCCTTCACCAATTGCAGAATGTTCTTCTCCAACTCTTTTGAATCTCTCCAGAGAGTTATGTAATCCGTCTATTTTTGCCACTTGGCGACTTTGGTTAGTTCTTGTTTTTTTGACTTAGATTGCCACATCATTTAATCCGTGACGTCACCTTATTGGCCTGGAGTTTGACTGGATATGCCATGTCACTTGACACATAGCATTAGTGTGGCCCTTAAAATGAAATGGACCTTGAGCTTAAAAATATTAAATGGACTTACTTAATTTGTAAAATCAAATTTAATTATTCCACCCAAAGTAATTTAGAATTTAATCCAGATTATGTATGGACTAAATTCAATAATTTTTACATGTATGCAAGAAAATCTTGACCTATGTTATTGATGCCAATGAAAGACTATTGTGAGGGACAATTTGAATCCCAGAAGCAGGTTTAGGAGCATCATTAGACTTGTTTGGCACGAGGGATAAGGGATAAGGGATAAGGGATAAGGGATAAGGGATAATTATTCCCTGGATTAAATTTGAGATGAGTTTATCTCACGTTTGGTTGGGTAAAATCACGGTATAACTAATCCCGGGATTGTAATGTTATTTTTATCCCTACGAGAGAGTGGGATAACAATCCCGGGATGATTAATCATGGAATAGCTTGTTTTCCAACTAAATGACCCCTTAGAATATAATCCATAGAAGGAATTTAAAACATTTTGGTGTGAAATCTTATTTCCTCAACCAAAACTTCCAAGAAAACAGACAAAAGCATTAGAGACAGAGCTGGAGTTATGCAACACCAAGAGCGTCCGAGACCATATGCAACTGCTGTAGGTTTGTGGCTCTGGACCAACTTGTGTCATCTTGACTTTTTCATTCGGTACCACAGTGCAAGCATCACATAATTGTGTCGGCTCACGTTGATGGGAAAGACTCACCTAGCCTTGATCTACCACATTTTTTGTTTCGCTTTATTGACCGTCAACGAGCAAAAGTAATGGTGGAGAAAGAATGGCAATATGATAGTTAGTTAAGCCGGTCTGACCAAAGACAAAAGGTCCACTTACTTGTCCAATAGTTAAGATTAGGGAGGTTCATAAAAATCCGAAAAATCAAACCAAATTAAAAATTAAATTAAATCGATAAAAAAAACCGATATTTTTAGTTTGATTTGGTTTTGGTTTTGTATTTTAAAAACGGATCAAATTTGGTTTGGTTTTGGTTTTAATAAAAAAATAACCGAACCAAACCGACTATAGATAGCTATTTCAGATTTATTATTACACATATATATATATGTATATTTTTATACAAAGTTTCAAAAAAATTATGGTGAATGTTAATCGTTTGCACTTTTAGTACAATGTTTTACCTTTATATTCTAGTTTGATTGGTAGTTTTCTTTTGTTAAGTGTAAGAATCCATTTCATGTATAAAAAAATATTTTTAATTGAGTGCTTAAATTATTCATCACTATTTGATTTGGTTATCATCAATATATTATAGTAAATAATAGATTTTTCAATGGGCAATTGATTTGATAGTGTCACGTTGAAAATGTGTATGGTAGTGTATGTCTTATATTTAAGAAAAAATCGACAAATAACCGGAAAAATCGAAAAACCGACATAAACCGAATCTAGAAAAAAACGACTTTATTGGTTTGGTTTGGTTCTAATATTTGAAAAACCGACTTACTTGATTTGGTTTCTTTTTAGAGAAAAACCGATCCAAACCGAACCATGAACACTCCTAGTTAAGATCTTCACTGTAACATTTATAACCGTATACCTGCAAATTAAGGTCTACATACAAACTACCTTCCCCAGACCCCACCTGCTGAAAATATAGTTGTATACCTGTTTGGCCATACCATTTTCTGTCATGATATTAGAACATCTACCTTTTTATACCTTTGGTTCTTTTCAGGTACAATAAATAGCCTTGTAGTAACAAGTGCTACATTAATACTCCCTCCTGCCCAAAATAACTTATTTTTTGTCTGTTTTCACACAAATTAAGAAATTCACCTTTTAGTATTAATTAGCAATGAAATTGACCATATTAACTTTTACTATCACACATAAATACTCCTACCACATACTCCAACACTATTTACTCCAAGGACAATGTAGGAAAAATAATAATTAATTCATTCTTGAAATTCGGAAGAATTACTTATTTTGGACCATAAAAAAAACAAAAAAATCACATATTTTGAATCAGAGGAAATATTACCTAACAAATATTATACATTTCTTTGTCCTTTAACCAACTGAAGAATAATATAAAATACTATTATCATGTCTAAGATTAATAAATAAATGGAGTGCTCTAAACTCACTTGGCCTAATCCTATGATTCTATCCACTCCACCTATAGTTTTTTCTATCCTTGTATATATGTGACAACCATGCAAATCAGGGCCGGCTCTAACGCCTATAGCTAATAACGCTCGTGCCTTAGGCCTCCAAATTTGAGGGCCTCTTTTTTTTATATAGAAATAATAGGTATATAATTATTTAAATAAAATAAAATTTAGAGTTTTTAATATAACAATAAACTTTTTCATATAAAAGAAAAGATTTTTCTTAGATATATAAATATAACCGTTTGCTTACTTAAAATGGATATTATAAGTAATTTTTCTAACGTGTGAATTGAAATCGATTTGATAAGAAAAAATAGTACAAATAAAAGATATTATATACTCAATCAAATAAAAAGACTTGATTCTTTTCAAATGCTTATATTGCTTATAGAATAGTGTTATCAGTTCCTATAACAGTTTCCTCAGCTGAAGCAAGTTTTTCAAAATTAAAATTGATAAATCTTAGCTAAGATCAATAACGTCTCAAGAAAGATTAATTGAGTTGATTATAATATCAACTAAAAAAGTATTATTGGAATAAATTGATCATATTTTTTTTTATCAACGTTGCATCTCAAAAAACTAAAAAAACAGAAAAATATATAATTAAAAAAAAAATTATTAGACCTCATATTAAATTTTGACTTTAAGCCACATATGAGCTTGAGCCGCCCCTGTAATGTTGAAAGGAGTAATAAAGTTAGATGAGGGGTTTTATTTCATTTGTTTTTATGTTTGAACGGCTCTTATATTTTTTATTCTTAATTTCTTATTCAGTTATAGTTAAATCGACTAAACAAGTTATTAAAACTAAACAATTATACATGTATATAATTTATACATGGATAAAGCATCCAAAAGGACAAAGCTACTCGTATCCTTTTCCTAAAAGCCCTTTTTAGAATACACTCCCCAATGAAGGCCAAGGACTCAAAGGTAAAAATAAACTCATTGCTTTTTAATTCAAAATAAACACATATTTTAAATATTATCTTATACATTCATTTTTTACTACAATTAATAGAAAATAAACTAAAAATACTCCCTCCAATATAATTTATTTACTAACTTATCTTCGAACCAAACAATTCCGTAGCAATTAGAATAAATAATTTTACCAAAACAAAAAGAATAAAATAGACCCCTTTAAAGGCCCGATTTGACTCAAGTTGTTTATGAGTCCGCCGATCTCGAGAATTGTTAGAGATATATATATTATTATCCGTTCCCACAATAATAATCGACGAAATATATATATATATATATATATATATACGCATTGCATACACACAATATACATGATATAAATTTATTTTTAGCAAAAAATATACATAAATTTTGACCGACCAACAGAGGCGGATCCAGAATTTAAGGTCCGTGGGTTCAACCTTTAAGGTTTTTCTATTGAATTCCTTTTACTTTTAAAGTTATGTGTTCATATCTATTAGTACTATTTATTATTATTTTAGTGACATCCGCGTCGAAAGTATTGGGTTCAGATGAATCCCGTATTCTTATATTGCATCTGCCCTTGCCGATCGGTTATTACAACAACAACAACAACAACAACAACAAACTTAGTGTATTCCTAGAATTGGGGTCTAGGGAGGGTAGTGTATACGCAGACCTTACCCCTACCTTTTAATGATAGAGAGGTTGTATCCGATAGAAACTCGACTCTAGGAACAATGTGAGATAAAGCAACAAGTAGCAAACAATAGTAACAACAATGTATTACTGTAACGGGCGCAATGACACCGCATGATAATACAAAAATAGTCCTATTACTACTGGTAAGCCTAGGAGGAACACTACTTTCTGTCAACCTACAATCCTAGTCCTTGACCTCCTCACCTTTCTATCGTGGGTAATATCCTAGTAAGCTGAAACAATGATTTTGTCGTGATTGCATCCGCCCAAAAGAAATTAAAAAATAGCCAAATTTACAAGTGTTCATTCAAAAATAGCCACAGTTTCAAAAGTAAACGAAATTTAGCCACTTTTTATGTAAAGATAAATTTGAACGAAAAAACTGTTCAAAAGTCGGAAAAAACTCCAGCATAATATATCGGAGTTCCAGTATAATATACAGGTCCTGCATAATATGTCGGAAGTTCATACACAAGTACTCCAATCTCCAGTATACTATGCTGGAACTTTACGCGTATTGGAGTTCCAGCATAATATGCTGGAAGTTCATACACATGTGCGCCGATCTCCGGTATATTACACTGGAGCTTTCCATGTTGCAGCAAAATAGTGACTATTTTTTAATGACTTTGTAAATGCTGGCTATTTTTGAATGACCAGTCCAAAAAATAATTAGCACGTGCTATTTTTGCCGTGCGCCATTGCCGAACGATCAATTTTGTATTGGGATTTTTTCGTTCCTATACCATATAAGAAACTATATTACCAAATATGTTCATGATTTGCAAATTACCTGCCCTGTTAACAGTTTTCTACAAAAAAGATAAGCTATAATCTTCCTATTTAGGCGCTAAAATTAGGGAAGTAAATATTCTTCCAGATATTTCATTAAATAAGGAATCATTGTAGCATTAGAATTCCTTATTTAGGCGCGCTAATATTGGGGAATTAAAGATTCTTTCAGCAATTTTCAAACGCAAATCACGCTGTATTAATTTTCGTCTCTTTCTATTCAATGTACCTAGTTTGTAGATATTTTGTAGATAAATTGTAGATTATTTGTATTCTGATTGTAGATGCTTTATTTTTTGTTTTCACAAATAAAAACGACTAAAACTTCTACGAATTATGAACATATTCAACTACAAAATTATATACAATCACGACATTGAGTGTGTCCAGAATGTAGATAATGTGTAGTTTTTTTGTAGACAAATTGTATTCTAACATCATAATAACTACGTTTAATATAACTAAGATACATTGCTGTAAAGATTGAACAAATGAAGATAAAACAACCAATTTATATTCAAGTGAACTGCTAAAACATAAAAGATTTGTTCAGAAAATTGTGTATTCTTCTTCAACTACCAACTAGCAACAACTAAACTACATAAACATGACATTATTTCTTCCTCTGGACTCTTATTTTCTCATTCAATGCAGGAGCACCCTTCCTCCTTGCTAGCCTGCCTGTAACCTCGCTTTCACTTATTGACCAATCTTCATTGTTGACTACAAAATTTTCTCTTCATCTATAAAAACTCTACAAAAAAGCTACAAATAAACTACAAAGTTAAACAGATCTCAAATCGTTAGATTTCAATATCGTTTCTACTACAATTAAACTACAATCTATGTATTCTTTATACATAGATTGTATACCAACTTTAGGAATAACTTCAAACACGCAGTTGCTTGCCTTAGCGCCAATCTTAGCGCTAATCTTTATCTTTCAAGCCTTAGCGCCAATCTTTATCTTTCTTTTCTTCCAGCCAGTTGCTTGCCATCATTACCATAAAACTCTTGAAAAGTTAACCATTATCTTCCCTGCAAAAGAAAAGCCAACAAAGTTTTGAAGAAAGAGAGAGACGATGAGAAGAAGAAGGAATGGAGAAGAGGAAGAAAGGGGAGGGGGAAACATCGCTGATTAGGAATTAAGGGGAGAGAGAAACGTGAGATATATGGACACCTTTAATTAAGGAGTAAAAAACGTCCAATTAATTAGACCTTTAATTAAGTATGGTATATAATTGGTAATTTAGTATACTAAGTGTAATTAAGTCAAACCTTAAACATTGAGGGTAATAAAGTTTTATATATGGTATAGGAATGTAAAAATTCCTTTTGTATTTTGACATGATTGGATCCGGATCGGTTCTAGTCTAGTACCCGGGCCCGGCTACTCATTATGTGAAAATTTATTGTTTTGGGCCGGGTAGGTAAAAGTTGCTAGGAAAATTAAAACAAGTGGCATAATTTATTACTACTGCTAATTTATCAGTAATAAATGCCCAGCTGGCAGCTCCCCTCCCTCTCGGTCTAATTCCCTCAGGTCCTCAATCTCTCAACTTCGATCTCATCGTCATAACACAAAATACAGCCCAACTCCGACACAACAAATCACTGATAACGTAAACCACACACACACACACTTTCCTCTCTTTTTCACACACACACACACACACACTTTCCTCTCTTTTTCACACACACACACACACTCTTTTACAATGTTGTCACGAGCGACATATCAGGCTAATGCCGCCATTACAGATCATACTCATCACTGTTCAAATCGATTATTCAATCCGAATTCAATTTCAATTCCCCACAGAAAATCGTTTATTTCTTCTACTTCGGCAGCTCGAACCGGTCCGGTTTTGGCTGTAGCTACAAATGAGACGAAGAGCAAGCAGTTTACTTATGAACCTAGCCTTGCCGATCGGTTAAGGCTGGGGAGTATGACGGATGATGGAATGTCGTATAAGGAGAAGTTTATTGTTAGATGTTATGAGGTTGGAATTAACAAAACTGCCACTGTCGAAACCATCGCTAATCTCTTGCAGGTCTGTTAGTTTTTCCTCTCTTTTTATATGTACTAATAATTTATTCCTTTATACTGAATATGGGTTCATGATTTGTCTATGCATGTCTATTTCTCGAAATCATAGATTTGTTGGACTGCTTTTATGACAAGATTGATTCTTTGTTGTTTTAATCAACTCTTTATTGAATATGAGTTCTTGATTTGTCAATGCATGTCTTTTTTCTCAATTTTTCTTACTCCCTCGGGTTCCAATTTATGTAAATTTGTTTGACTGGGCACGGAGTTTAAAAAAAATGAATACTTTTGGAATTTGTAATCCTCAACGAGTCAAAAAGGAGAGTATTTGTGTGGTTATAAAAGCTTCTAATTAAGGGTATAATTGTAAGTTTAAGCTAATTCGTTTCCAAATTTCGAAAGAGGTCATTCTTTTTGGAGCGGACCAAAAAGGAAACGGAGGGAGTATTTTTCTTTGGCGTGCATTTGCCAAAGAATGATATTTTTTTTTGGTTGTGCTTTTGTGTTAATCTGCTCTTTCACTGAATATCATGAGCTCTTAATTTGTCAATGCATGTCTAATTTTCTCCCTTTTTCTTGTTTTTTTTCACATGCATTTGGTAAAATTTTTTGGAGCTAGTTGTGATTTTTGTTTTCTTTTGGATTAGCATACTGCTTAATTTTATTTAGTTGCTTAAACATGCTCATTTTTGCCGTCTCGATATCTACTTGAATGACCAATTGCTAGACCCTCTTGTTAGTTAATCAATCATTAAACTAAGCCTCGAAGCAATTCGAAGAATTAAAAGAAATTCAAATGCTAAATTGAGTAAATTTTCTACTACTTCTGGACCATTAAATGTATTCAGGAATAAGCAAACCAGAGTTATTTGTGTCTGTATTTATTTTATGCTTTTGAGGTTGCAGAATGAATTAATCATAATTAGTTTATCAACATGTCTTTGTTCTTGATATATTTGAGTAGTTTAATTTACTTTTATGAGTCAATCTAAGGGGTTGGCTGTATAATTCCTTTATATCGATTTCCCTCCATTCAGCCTCATTTCATTTAATACTTAATACCTGTCTGTTGAAGCAAATTTGGTTGACCCGTGTGCTTCCATTGTCTAAGCTGTTTCCGTCTATGTTTGGTTATGGTTATTTGTTCTTGTTCTACAGTGAAGATGAACAAAATTATTACTCCTAGATTAGAACCATAAAGTAGAATCAAAGATGACGTCTTCACAAGTTTTCTATTATATATGAAGAGGACTTTGTCCTGATTACAACAACAACAACAACAATCCAGTATAATCCCACGTGTGGGGTCAGGACTTTGTCCTGATTGTCTGTTGGAAATTTTGCTTCTCTACCTTTTATTGTTGAAAATATTTCATAAATGTATGAAAAGATTGCTAGACTCCTAAATAGTAACGATGTCATTTCAGATGGAACGTGGGAGTATAAAAGTTTGGGGATTATCTTGCTTGCCTTCCTCTATCACTGGGGATTATCTTTTGGTTGTCGTTTCTTCTGAACATGCAATGCTTATTTGGGTTTGAATCTACTTAAAATTCTTTTATGCAGGAGGTTGGATGCAACCATGCTCAAATGGTTGGATTTTCAACTGACGGATTTGCAACTACCCATACCATGAGAAAATTGCATCTCATATGGGTTACCGCCCGCCTGTACATTGAGATCTACAAATACCCTGCTTGGTAATCCTTCTCTACCTTTGTGATTGTTCACTATACTGGTTTATTTGACAAGACTGTTGCAGCCATGGTTAACATTGGCTGTGATATGGAACAGGAGTGATGTCATTGAAATAGAGACTTGGTGTCAAAGTGAAGGCAGGATCGGGACTAGACGTGATTGGATTCTCAGAGACTGCGCTACTGGTGATGTCATTGGAAGAGCAACCAGGTGTAGAATTTAGTATTAACTCCATATATAGACATAACAGAATGAATATAGATTACAGTAAAGAGATAATTTTCTTGTTTAATGCACGTCTCCAGATGTCCTTATAAACAAAATGCACATCTCCAAGTGGACATGTATGCTTCCGATAATGCAGTTTTCTGGACTTGTGTATATTTGTTGCAAATACTTAACCTAGTTATTAAATACATTTCCCACAAAAGCGTCTTTTGGAACGAATGAATTCTTTTTGTAAGTTACTACATAAAAGCTGAAAGGACCTCCAGGGAGTGTTGTGCTTCTAAATCAGCACGAGTCAATATGTTTACTTTATGAAGTCTGTAATTTGTCTGTCTTAATGATTTCTCTCTAGCATCAAAGTCACAGATCTCACTTTGATAAATTATAATCCTTTCTTTTCCTATACTGCTTGACATATTATTCTACAAATCTTAATTTAGGATGTTATCATGTCTGATTGCAGCAAGTGGCTCATGATGAACCAGGACACAAGACGGCTTCAAAAAGTAGCTGATGAAGTTCGTGATGAGTTATCAACCTATTTTCCAAAAGAATTGAGGTAACCATATGTTCCTCTTTTTACCAATCAAACTTGAAAAAAAATTATGTTCCTCGTTTTCATTTTTCTTCTTTACCTTCCCTTTTGTGGAACTTGTAATTTCCTTAGTGTGTAAATTATTTTTGTTAAATCTAACTTTAAGGAGAAGTTGCTTATTGAACTTCTTGAAATTGCTATACAATGGTTGGAATAGTGTTTGGTAGGTACAACTTTCTAATGGTAAATGAAAATGTAGCTGTCAAAATACTATCATAAGTTATGGTTATATCCAACACTCAAATGTCCAACATATGCAAAACAAATTCTTCAAAACCAAATTCAAACACACAAACACACACACACACACACACACACACACACACATAGAGTGTCGCAAAAAGCAAAACCAAACTAAAACCGATCTGTTTCCCAATCCAAATTCCACCTTAAGGTCTCCAGTTTCTTTCTACTCTGGTCTAGTTTGTTTGCCAAACTTATATTCAGTGTAGTTTAGACAGTCAGACAGTCATATCGGTGTCTTCTCTATCAAACCAACTCCAATCATCTATTTTATGTTTTTATTTCTCAGTCAAGTTTTACACTTGAGTCAACCTAACTTCTTTTTCTGTTTGCTCACTATGTTAAAATTGGATAGTCTGCGGACAGGTGGCGAAATCGGTATTGGATAAATGAACGAAATGACGGTCTTTTACTTCCACAATTCCCGAATAACTTGAGGAGTAAGGAGGAAATATTAGTCTTTCACCTCCCTTCCACTTTTACCAACTTAGGGGTCTGAAGAGTACTTCACTCTGGGGATACAAAAAAGAAAAAAAACAATCCGCCCCTTCCCCCTTTAACCAAACATATTTTCAATTGTATATACTTCATAATTGTGTTATGTGTAACTTGTTTCGCTGTCTACTCTGTTGCATATGCTCCGCAATGTCACTAACCTTGACTTTGTCACTTGTAAGTTTGAGGTGTTGTATTTTATTGGGAGCAATGTTTTTGATAACGGGCACCCTAATTCCAGGTTAGCTTTTCCGGAGGAGAACAATGGCAGCCTAAAGAAAATAGCAAAACTTGAAGATCCTGCTGAGTATTCCAAGCTAGGGCTGGTGGTAGGTATCACTTTAAAATCCCAAGTTCAATGACATTCTATTTCGAAACACTCAGGATGTCATTGTGTTTTGGCAGCCACGCAGAGCTGATCTGGACATGAATCAACATGTCAACAATGTCACTTACATTGGCTGGGTTCTTGAGGTATGTAGCTGGTTCCTATCTCTTAACTACATGGATGTGGCCAACCATATATACGACTGCAATAATTTTTCCTTTCTACTTGGAAACTTCTTCAACGCTGAAACTTGTGTTGCTCTTCATTGTGATAAATAGTTAGACGAGTCAGGAGACTTAGTCGGTGGGACTTTTTAAAGCCCATTTATCATTTGTGTTGTTGTAGGAAGTTATTAGAAGTACGTCGCAATTATATTTTACAGCTATGGATTACTACTAACTTTATTTTGCTGACAAATAACTTGTATATATATGGCAGAGTATGCCTCAAGAAATTATTGATACACATGAACTTGAAACAATCACAATAGACTATAGGCGCGAATGCCAGCATGATGATGTGGTGGATTCTCTTACGAGCTATGAGCCCATTGAGGACGCTGCTGCTTTAGAGATTCGCGGGGCTGCTAATGGATCTGCTACCTCTCCAAAAGATGTAAACAAGAGCTTCTTGCATTTATTGAGATTATCAAGCGATGGACTAGAAATAAATAGGTGTCGAACTGAATGGAGAAAGAAGCCTGCAAGGATATAAGTGTCAAAATGTTTTATTATCCATTATAGCCCAAGTAATCATCAGTGGAGGAGCTCTTTTTTTTTTCTTGTCTTTCTGCAGTTTTTGATTGTTTCTCTTTTTTTTCTTTTTCCTGGAGCTTTGGATAGACTTTGGTTGAGATGAGGCTTCACTGATTTGTACTAATGTTTTAGTTATGCAAATAGACAGGATGAGGAAAAAGTGTACTGTGTAATATGGGAACAATCATTGTTCTTATCATGTAATGTATGGCATGTATCTCCTGCTGGTGTCTTCATATGTTCTTCTCATTTTGACTAGTCTGATTTCACCATCCCCTTCCGTGGCGGACCCGGGATCAATCTTAGAAGTACAAAACTTTAGACATAAAACGGTAGTTGTCAAGTGGGTTCAAATAAAATATTTATACAAAATTTACGCTGATTTTAATCGGAATTTATACATATACACAATATTTTTTTTAGGTGAAGCGGGTTCAGTTGAACCCGCTTGCCACAAAAGTGCGTCCCCCACCGATCACCTTTGTACATAAAAGATTGCTTTTCCTTGGAAGATAGGGATTAAAAAAGAAACAAAAAATGATGGGAAGATGATACTGTACGGCCGCTCTTCAACTAATAGCCGAAAATTGTATTTTTTGTATATATGTATTTTGTATGTCATATACATACAAGACATACAAATTTTATATACTTTTTTGGCTACCGATTGTAAATAGTTTCTGGCGCCGACTAAAAGTAAAAAAAAAAGCCGTTAGAAGAAAAGTGACGGCACGTGTTAAAAAGATTGTATAATCATAACTATTTTTTTTAACTTTTAAAATTCTTTTTTCTTTTTCTGCTGATAGATTGATTAAGCACACTTATTACTAAAACTTAATTCTTATTTTGTATGTCATATACATACAAGACATACAAATTTTATATACTTTTTCGGTTACCGATTGTAAATAGTTTCTGACGCCGGTTAAAAGTGGAAAAAAAAAACCGTTAGAAGAAAAGTGACGGCACGTGTTAAAAAGATTGTATAATCATAACTATTTTTTTTTAACTTCTAAAATTCTTTTTTCTTTTTCTGCCGATAGATTGATTAAGCACAATTATTACTAAAACTTAATTGTAAAAATCAGATAAATATTCATGGCATCAAAAGTATTACAGTACTCCTATATTTTATAGTGCTACCTTTGCAGAACTGAAACTTCATACGTGAAAATAAAGGGAAGTGGAGATAAAGATAACTGAATTAAAACGACAAGTACACAATACAATTGCAAAAATCAGCTGAAAGCATAACAAAGACAACAAACCGCTAGCCCAAATTTATCACCAATATAAGAAGCCTATAAGGGCAGTCCGGTGCACTAAGCTCCCGCTATGTGCGGAGTCCGGGGAAGCGCCGGATCACTGGCCCAATATAAGAAGCCTCTTAACACAAAAAAGATTAGCATTGAAGAGGAGTTTGTTGATTTATTTACAGATACACTTTTGCTTCATATCACCAGAAAAATAGTTCCCTCTTTTTCACCACAAAGGAAAGCAGCAGCTCTGCAGAATACAGAAGAGAGGATGAGAACAAGGGTGAAACAAATGGATCCTTATAGCCAGAGACAAATGCAGAATTTAAACTTGACGCGTTCAACCTTCATAGTTTTTTGCATCATCCATATAATATACAAAAAGAAATTCCAGATATTTGAGATCTTTCTCATTGAATTATTCCGAAGTAGAGGAAGGTGACTCGCGCAGACAGATAACTCCTTTTCAATAGAAAAGAATAGCCAAACCAACTCAGCTGGCTGGTCAATCTTAGAGATCTTATCGGACGGCAAACTGGAGACGGACGACCACGGTCCCGGCCTTACCAGCACCGGAGGTGTACTAATCAATGAACCGATGAAACCAACTTTCTTTGCTTTTGAAATATTGGTTCAAATTTAATATTTATTGAAAAGTGTTTTTTCACATACAACAACAACCCAGTGAAATCCCAGAAGTGGGATCTTGGAAGGGTAGTGTGTACTGTGTACGCAAACCTTACCCCTACCCCGGGAGCTAAAGAGGATGTTTCCGAAAGGCCCTCGGCTCGAGAGGATAAATAGAAACAATCAAATATCAACAACAATAGCTCGAAAAATGATAACTACAATGTAAGAACTAGAAAAAAAAAATAGATGGAGGAAAGCAATAACACTAGAAAAAGCAACAAGCAGTAACCACGACAAGATACTAGAAAACCGAAGCTGAAGATAATAGGAAATAGCCGTAATACTAGCAATCTAGGAACAACGACAAGATACTAGTGTTTTTTCACATGCATATGAAATACTCAAGTTCTGTATTGAAAATAATGGATTCAATTGAACGCGTTCAGCCTCTGAATATAGAAAAGAGCGCAAGTAATTTCTGTACCTTTTGCTTTTCATCTCGTTGATGTCTTTCAGTAGTGTAAGATGTTCTACCAGGTGTGCCTAGCACATTTCCAGAGCCTCTGTTCCTTTCATTTCGCACTTTGTTAAAAACCTCAGAGTAGTTTTCTGCAGATTGAGGATCGTTCTCATCCCATTCACCAAATTTTGGAACTACAGCTCCTCTATCAGGCTGCTTGAAAGAAGGAGAAATCACAGCTAATGAGATGAATAAATGAATACTCCCTTCGCAGTGGCGAAGGCAGGATCTCCCCGAGGGGTTGAAAAAGAAAAAAGTTAAAAAAGATCGTAGGTAGTGAGAATTGAACAAATGACCTTACAACAGTTTTGAACCTCTTTGACCACTAAACTACACTTTTGGGCCGTGTTAAAGGGATTCAAAACTTAATATATAGAGGTAACAAACAGATTTTGCCTTATATATACAGTGTAATTTTTCGGGGAAGGTGGTTTTGGTGAACCTCCTTCAGCCCCCTAAATCCGCCCCTTTCCCTTCGTTCAATTTTAATGTCACACTATACTTTTTAAAGTCAAACTCAACGGTCCAGTGCACGAAGCATCTTGCATTCACATAGGATCCAGAAAGTTTCAAAATACATGATTACTATAATATTTTCATGCAGATGCAGCAAAAATCAGCTAGACCTCAAAAATTTTGCAGTATTACAACAACATTCCCAGTATTATCCCCCACACCGTGTGGTATGGGGAGGGTAGTGTGTACGCAGGGGCAAAGCTATGCTCTTCTAAGGGCGTCAAAAAATTACACTGTATATATAGATAAAATTTTAGATTTTAAAGGCATATAACTTATATTGAACACCCTTTGTCGGGGATTTTCTTTTTCTTCTTTCAAGTTTGAACACCCTTGGAAAAATTTATTCCTTCGCCACTGTATGTACGCAGACTTCCGGCTCAGGAAAGCATAAGCACCAACATGTGATTGCAGTATTGTTTAAACTAATTGGTAACATGTGATCTGAGAGCCATATAGCTTCTATTAAACCAAAAGTATCAAGAACATAACTTATACACATTGATAGGGTCAAGAAATATATCTTATAAACTTGTTGTAGCAGGTGATCTATCTTATTTTCCATATTAATAATCTCAAGAACGATTACCTGTAGTTATCTTTTAGTAACTCGTCTGCATATAGTCAGTATATACAAGGTAATTTAACTCAAAGTATCGAATGCATTTCCTATCATGTCTAGAAATGACTAACATATCTTACTAATTAGCTTATCTCTATCAAATAGGATAAGTAGGGCCTGCAATCACAAGTTGTAAGTATCTAATCTACGATATCATAGCCCGGTGCACTAAACTCCCATTATGCACGAGGTCCAGGGAAAGGCCAAACCACAAGGGTCTATTGTATGCAGCCTTACCCTGCATTTCTGTAAGAGGCTGTTTTCGCGGCTCAAATCCGTTACTTCCTGGTCACATGACAACAACTTTACCAGTTACGCCACGGCTATTATGAAAGATGAAATAGAATAGGAAGAAACATACACTTTCTTTCTTCATTTGATGTCTCCCCGGAGTAGCACGAGCACTTTCAAATGATCTTCCAGGAGTAGTACTATGGCTACTATCATATGAATTCTTTCCTTCCAAAACAGGCGAAGCAGCTACTCGTCCTGATATCTTTGCCTGCTGAGAATATGGATGAATTGGTGATTTAGCAATGTTGTGATCGGATCCTGCAGTTTGTCTAGCAGGTCGACCTGAGTTTGATCCACGACCCGCTCCAATACGTTGTTGAATATCACCATGTTCTTTACTCACGCGACGTTTTTGTTCCTCCCTTTGAGTTTTAGGAGCAGAATTGGGAAACATGTCTGGATTTTCTTGAGGGTCATTTGGATTTATCATTTTTCCACCACGAGTTTTCCTTGCATTGTCAAAATAGACAGTATAGGGAGTGTTGTCTTCACTTTCCCAATTCCCAAACTTTGGCACATTTGGACGCTGCAGTAAACAATTAAAAAGGAAATCCAACAATTAAAAAGGGTGTTTGGTACGACCAAAGTTATTTTCAGACAAAACATAGTCGCCGTTTATAAACGGGGGTGTTTGGTACGACGGAAGTCATTATTCCACCCTAGATCATAAATAACAAAAAAGAAATTGATTTCAACAACATGGTTGTGTTGAATATTTAGGCTTAATATCTATTCAGGAATTTATTGAATCAAAGTTAAATGCTTAAATGATCAAATATAATGCATTGTTGGTAACATCTCTATTTCATAGTTGAGAAACCAAAATTCATTTATCTGCAAATAATCCTCAGTCCTTCAAAAACATTTACCTACTAATATCAGTCAAATAGTAAAAAAAAAAAAATTCTCTAGACCAAGGGTTCATTTGGTTCGAAGACAAGTTATACTGGAAGTAGTTATCCTTGTATTATTTCTTATTAACTGTTTGTTGAGTGTTGTATTAATCTTGAGATTGACAATTTTACTGTTTTATCCTGGGATAACTTATCCTGGAATTACTATACCACTCTCTGGTATGTATAAATTATCCTGGTACTATTTTTAATCCTGAGATAACTTATCTGGGGATTAAAAACCAAAAGGGTGCAGTATTAAAATTTTATCCCAAAATTATTTTTGTTTATCCATCGTACAAAAGACCCCTAAGTTCTTTATATTTCCATAAGTATGCAAATCTCTACGAGACATAACATATACTCCATCCGTTTCAATATATGTAAATCTATTTCCTTTTAAGTCTGTGCCAAAAAGAATGACCGATTTCCCTATTTGAAAACCATTTACTCTCTGTGCAATGATTTACAATCACACAAAATATATGTGACTCACTTTACACCACAAATTCAAAAGTCTTCTCTCTTTTCTTTAAACTCCGTGTTAAGTCAAATGAGTTCACGTAAATTAAAATGGATAGAGTATTATTCCACAGATATAATGCTAATTTATGCAGAAACCAAAAGGGTGCGGTATTAAATCATGGACCAAAAAATATGCAGAAACGAAGCAGACGAACTAAATCACATCAAAAGTAAAGGCAAAAACTTACTGCCATTGCTCTTCACCAAGCTTTTTGGAACAAAACTTCAGATTTCCTGAGTAAAAAGAAACTATGCAATAACTCAAGAGAAAGGGGGAGAGAGAGAGAGAAGGTGCAGAGGCAGAAGAATTTAAGAGAGAAATATATATAAATGTGAGATTTATTTTAGCAACCATTGACTCAACTGCCATAGCTGGTAATAGTTGACTATTCGCCTCTCCTTGTATTCTTTGGTTTAAGTCTTCGCACGTCGTCTTTCTCATAGTCTTCCTCAATTTTTACCCCATGCACTTGCACACTGACAGCAACGTCAACTATATTTTAGTGAGTATTTTATCTTCCTTTATATATTTGCCCCTAAATAACCGCAGAGGCCCGTAGAGGGGTTCAGAAAAAGAAAAAAGTAAAAAAAAATTGTAACTAGTGAGAATAGAATCATTAATCTTACAAAGGTTTTGAACCTCGTTGATCGCTAAATTATGCTTTTAGGCTATGTCAAGGAGAATCAAAACTTATTATATAGAGGTAAAAAATAGATTTTGTCTTACATATACAGTGTAATTTTTTGACGAAGGAGGTTCCGGTGAACACCGTTCCGCCGCCTAAATTCGCCCATGCCATGTGTACAAGGCAAAAGTCCGATTTGTGCCTCTATACACTGTGGAAAAACATAGTTCAGTGGTTAAGGAGTTCAAAACTTTTGTGAGGCCGTTGGTTCAATTTCTCTTTTGATTTTTTGATTTTTTTTAGCGAAAATTATGTTTCCGCCACTGCCCCTTAACTGCTCGAAATGGGATATTTTGCCCTCTAGTTATAATTGCACAAAAGTACCTCAATGTTAGCCAAGTAGTTCAAAATTGTTCTCTCCGCTAACGGTTGCTCCGGCTTGGATAGAAAAGGGCCAATTTTGGTCAGGGTGTCAAAAACGAAACTAGTATTATTACTTTTAGCTCGCGCCGTAAATTATTTATATTTGATAGCCTAAATATAAAATTTGTATAATTTCTTTTATATAACATACATAATGTATATATATACAAAATAATATATAATTTTTGACTATTATTTTGAGAGCAGCTATACAATATCATTTTACCAAAACGAGATGAAGGGCAAATTTGTCTCATTTCGAATAATTCAAGCACAAAATTGACCTGATGGAACGTGAAGGATTTATATCGAGGTTGGATTCAACACTTGAAAATTGATAATTTGCTCGTTTCTTGGATTCCTCCTTTTAAAATAAAAAAAAAAGAAAATTGTTGAAAATTAAAGCAAGCACAGCTCATAATATTTGACCAAAACAAATTCCAATTTCCAAGTTCTTAGCAACGTTAGCATCACTCTTTGTTCTTTAAACTGTTGTTAAAATGGCGCTTCAGAATAAAAGAAATCATGTACACAGTACATATATTACCAAATAAAAATCAAGCTTATATTATGTTTGACTTGGTTTATTTTAAGGTTATAATTTCACTCGTTATTAGAATAAATTAATCGTGAGGGTGGTTGGTCAGCCAGCTGACTAGTCTTCCTAATAAACAGTACTAACAGCTGAATATATTATATAGAAGAATAGAATAAAAGAGGAATGAGAATACAATCAAATTAGCGTGGCGAAATATTTATACTTTTATAGTAGCGGAATCTTAACGGGGTTCAAATATAAAGAAGTAAACTTATTAAGATTAATATACAATGTATGTACAGACAAAATTTATCTAATTATATGGTGTAATTTTTTGACTGACGTTTATGTCCTTTAATGAACTTGTCAAACACAAACAAGTCAAGCCAGTAAACTTTCGGACAGTAAAAACAAAAAGAAAAAAAAGATCCAAGTCAAGAGCTGATAAGGCTGGATCGTAAGTACTCGTGAACTTCTTTGTTTGACTCTGTCGTTGGCCCATTAAATGTTTCTGTATGTGTGAGCCACCATCTCCCCGAGTTGTGTGATATTTATTTTATTTTTTGGTAAAAGTGTTTTGGCCAAAAATTAAGTTGTTTCGGCCAAAATATTTAGAAGGAAAAAAAAGTGCTTTTCAGGAAAAGCAGAACCAGATTTCGAGAGACAGAAAAATGTAGATTCTTTTTAAAAATGCTTTTCTGAAAAACACTTTTGAAAAAAATACACTTATAGCTTGTTTGGCCAAGCTTCTCAAAAGGCCAAAAGTGTTTTTTTCCCAAAAGCACTTATTTTCCCTAACTTGAGGTGTTTGGCCAAGCTTTTTTTGGTAAAAAAGTGCTTTTGGGAAGAAGCAGAAGCAATTTCTGAGAAGCAGAAAATAGTAGTTTCTTCCCAAAAGGAGAAGCAGAAGCAGTTTTGACTTTTCTTCTTACCAAGAATACCCTTAATAAAATATAGTATATACCAAAATAACCGTTAAACCTAGTACTTAGGATATTAATGTATAACTATTTCTTATTATTTTTAGGATAGCTTTCTAATATGTAGTGACTTTAGGGGTGAATATTTTTATATTTTGTTGAATGATTTTCAATATATTTAATTTATATTAAAAGAATTAAGTACTTTTAAATTTTATTTTCATAGTTTACTTAAATAAAATGAAAAGAGTTAATTATTGCATGTAATAACAAATTTTTGAGATTATTTATTTACTTGTAATAGTAACTATTAAGTAAATCTATTCATGTCTTTATTCGTAATTTGATACTTAAAAGCACTTTCTGAAAAGCTTGGCCAAACACAAATAATTGCTCAAAAGTGCTTTTCAGAGAGATTAGCCAAACACAAACTGCTTCTCTTAAAAAGTACTTTTTTCAAAAGCACTTTTGAAAAAAGTACTTCTCAAAATAAGCTGATATCTCCAGCTTGGCCAAACAGGCTATTAGACTAGATGGTAATCCACTTAAATTTTTCTCAAAAACGCTTCTCGGAAGAAACTACTTTTCCTGCTTCTCTAAAACTGCTTCTGCTTCTCCTCATAAGCACTTTTTTCCTCCTAAAAGCTTGGCAAACACTTCTTTTTTTGGTAACTAACTATTTATATTACCACTAAAAAAAATTTACAACTCCGAGAATCAAAAATAGTAGTTTGGACATTAGGTCCCAAACTTACTTGACATCAGATCTAACCCACTTGTGTTCCATAGACAACCTCTATGGATAGAAATTAAGTAACTGCATGTGCCTGTCTAGCCTATGTATTCTACATGTTCTTTGATGTATCTTATCACTTGATCCGCAGTTCTTAATTGAGTCTTAAAGATCTTTGCATTCCTTTCTTTTTACAGGTGGTATACTCCTCCAGCTAATATCATCCAATATATTTCCTGGTCAGCAGTTTTCCTTTTTGCATGTTCCATTGCCCGTGTGACTTCATACTCCCAATTGCTCACATTCCTATTGATGCCTTGCCATATCAACAGTTTGGACCACACTTATTTTGCATATTCACATTCAAACAATATGTGATCAATGTCTTCATTTTCCTTCAAGCATAAGACACAGTCCATGTCATCTGAATTAGCCTATCAAACAATCCTTACTTTTCTTTGGAGTCTCCTATGTAGTGCCAGGAATTGAATAAACAGCCACTTAGGTAGTCCAACATTATTACATATCAATCTCCTTCATGGTATTTTCTGGAAATCTCCACGAATAAGTCCATATACTTTCTTTATTGAGTAGTTGTTTGCAGCTTCTACTTCTTCTTCAGTCAGCTCTATTTGATCAAACACGACTTTTGCTTTGAGAATTTTCTGCACCATTAAGCTTGAGTAGCTTTTGTTGCCCACATTGTGCCTCTTTTTAAATAGCAAGAGTGAATCCATTTGACCTATAAGTTGTCCTTTTTCCTGCAAATATTCCACAATAATTTTCCAATAGCAGCTAAGTTCCACACATATATATCCAGGATATTGAGACCTCATGCAGTCCTAGGTAGGCACAGTCTATCCCATGCTATAAGTGCCTTCTTTGATATCTCACTTCCACCAGTCCATAGGAAGCTCCTATATGTAGACTCCACTAGTTGGGTCACCTTTTTTGGTAGAACAAACACATGCAGCCAAAATACTTGTATAGAGAAAAGTACTAATTTTACAAGTTGTAGTCTGCCTGCATATTATAGGTATCTTGTAATCCATGACTTGATTCTGGCCAGCATTTTATCAATAAGAGGTTTTCACAGAATGATTGATAGTCTTTTAGTACTCAAAGGAATTCCTAAGTATCTAAATGGCATCTCTCCTTTTGTGAATTGTAGTGCATGTAAGATAGTTTGTTGGACCTCTGCTTCACCCCTTCATAATATACTGAGCTTTTGTCTACATTAGAAACCAAACCAGACACCTGCGAGAAATGTTGGAAATATTGGAATAGCAGATTGACAGATTCAAGTTCTCCCTTGCAGAATAATAGAAGGTCATCAACAAATCCCAATTGAATAATTTGCAACTTATTGCATCTTGGATGGAATTTGAACTTTGGTACCTCATTGAGCCCCTTCAAACTTCGACTGAAATACTCCATAACTAGCACAAATAAAAAAGAAGATACGGGATCCCCATGTCTCGGTCCTTTTTTTTGCTTGAAATGGTGTCACAGGATCACCATTAATAATAATTGAGAAATAGTCTGTATACAACACATAATTCATTTGACAAATTTTGTTGGGAACTGCAGGTAGTTAAGAATTTGCTCGATATATGGCCATTCCACTGAGTCATAGGCTTTCCTCATATCAATTTTCAGCATACATCTAGGAGTGATGCCTTTTCTTCCATAACCCTTCACAAGTCCATGACTCAGTATAATGTTGTCAGTAATTAACCTGCCTGGAACAAACGCAGATTGGCTCTTGTCCACTAGACCGTCCATAACACCTTGCATTCTTCTAGTGAGGACTTGGAATATCAGTTTATACACCATAGTACAACAGGATATAGGCCTGAATTCAGATACCTTTGATGGATTCTTGACTTTTGGTATCAACGTAATTGTAGTGCAATTAATAGCTGTGTACATTTCCCCATTAGTGAAGAAATGAATCACTGCATCTGTCACGTCCTCTCCAATCATAGACCGGGCTCTTTTAAAGAAAAGAGCATTGAATTCATCACAACCTGGAGCTTTTGATCATCTATACTCATAAGAGCTTGATACATTTCCCCTTTAGTGACCTGGGCTATCATATGTAGTTGTTGTTGTCTTGTTAACCCATTTCCGCGCTTCATGATATCATGATTCACTGGTTGTAGTTGATCAGCAGCACTGCCAAGCAATTTTTTGTAGAAACTGGTTATCTGCTTCTCTATATCATCTGGTTGTTGTAAGATTTCTCATGTATCATTAACAAGACTTTTGATCATGTTTTGAGCTTGCCTATTCTTTAGATTGGCAAATAAATAGGCAGTGTTTGCATCTCCTAATTCCAACCATTTTATTTTTGACTTCTGCTTTGCTATACTCTACTCCACAAAACTCCATTTCTCCAGCTCTTTTCGCAATTCTTCTTCAGTTGTAAACAACTCACTAGAGTGATTGTGGTTCCCCATTTGTGATTGAATTTCATGCAACTTTGTCGATAATGATTAATTTTCTCCTCCATATTTCTAAATTCTATTTGATTTAATTGTTTCAAAGTTGTTTTCATCACTTTGAGTTTCCTCCGGATATCCTCTATGTGTTTTGCACCTGTTTGCCTGCCCCATACACTTGTCACCACACTTAGGAAGTCTTTGTGGTCCGCTAAGTAATCAAAAACCTGAAAGGTTTTGGATTCCTCTTCACAACTTCCTTGAATTGTATGCTAGACGTGTATGATTCCAAGGTCCAACATCACTACTTCTGTTGAAGCTACTGTTGGAAGCCATTCAGCATTGACTAAAGCACTATATATCCTGCTATACATATGTCCATTTGTCCGTGTATATCTTCTTCACACTGCACGTAGTTTAGCTATGCCATTTGATTGTGTGAAATCATTAAAATCTCTCACCTCATTTTCTCGGACTGGGTTCCCAAATTGTCTATCATCCATATCAGTTATTGCATTAAAATCACCAATAGCTAACCATTGACCTTGCATAGAGTTATTAATGCTTCTCATTTCTTCCCATATGGGCTTCCTAGTTCAATTGTATGCATTCCATAAATCGCACACAAATGAACTTTACTTGTAGCTGAGGGATCCAAACTATGCCATGAATGGCTTGAGCACTCATAGCAACTGCATCAAACTCTACTCTAGTTGAATCCCCTAATATCCAGATTCTGCCCTTGTTACTGTAGGAGTAGTTTTCACACCATCTCCAATTAGTTGCTATCTTGTTGATTTTGGCATTCTCTTCTTTAAACTTTGTTTTCCAGTATTGCTACCAAACCAATATCATTATTTTGTATAAACCTTTTGACTTCTTTTTGTTTATATACTTTATTTACACCCCTTACATTCCATGATATGATCTTCACTTAGTTGATTGTTTGGGTCGTGGATACCCAATATCTCCTTGATAACCACATTGCCCCTTCTCTCTAGTAGTGTTGTCCAATGTCTCTCTAGCTATTGGAATGGTTAATGGACTGAACCCATTAACTACATTAATTGCTATTGTTTCCCTTGTCTTGGATTGAACACCTTTTTGCTGCCTATTTCCCTTTGACTGTCTCCCAAGATGTCTTTTTGTCATCCTCCTGATTTGGGCTTATATGTTGTAATTCCTTTTGTGTTTGCACATTTATCATGTTAGGAGGTTGTTGTTTAGTACCTGCTTCAACCTTCTCTTGCTCTGCTCTTCTTCTCCATTCCAATCTTGGCTTTTGTTGCTGTTGTTTGGCCACATGAATGGCAATTGTTGTTCTTATCTCAGTCCTGCAAATATGACCAACTTGTAGGCAGGTGGGGAAATATTTAGGGACCCATTCATACGCGACCTGTTGGTCAAAGGCTTTCCCCGCCGAATCCATGACTTTTATCGATTTAGGCATGGCCTTTGTGATATCCATCTCAACTAACAGCCTAGCATAAGAAATTCTTTCAGCTTTAGTTGTGCATTCATCTGCATAGAGTGGAACTCCTAATCCACTCCCAATTATACTAACTACTAAGTGAATTCATACTCCAGCAATTTAATGGCATGTTTGGTAACATGACCCATATAGGGATTGTCTGAAGCACTTCTACATCAAAATCAAAATTAGTCGACCATGCTTTAACAATGATAGGCTTATTTCTTATAGTGTGTGGTCCTGGCAGCAGAACAACATCCCTATCTTCCACATTGTTGAATTTAACCACAAAGTATCCATCATTATGGGAGTAGATTTTAGGCTTGCTAGTAAAATTCCATTGAGCAGCAATGAATCGATCCAGAGCGCCTATTGAGGGGGAGTCTCCAACTAGATACAACACAATTGCATGCTTCCATTTCGCCGTTTCTATATCTACTTTTTCACTATCTAATTCGAATACTTTTTCACCATCATTTATCATAGGTGCAACAAATTTGAGATTCAGACCTCTTGCCGCTAAATTATTCCCAACAAAATAGGTTCACCCATTCCTTTTGGTTCTTTTGCAGCTCTGCATCCAATTGTTTGTGGACCTAAGCTTCTTGGACCGTGATTGGCTTATTTATACCTAGTTGTTCTGCAACTTTCATCTGATTCTCCTTATCAGCCTCAATCGTCTCAACAATGGGAGCCTTAGTTGATGTCGCCTTTGTTTGGTTACACATTGAATTATGGCCCCCACCACCTGTTGGAGTAAATTGAGTTGAACTCGATCCTTGCAGAGGCGGCCACATCTCACCCAATTTTTGTAATTGTTCCATTGAAACCTGAGGGCTATGCACTTCCTCAGTATATCTCACCTTATCCTTCCTAGTAATTGTAGTCTTACTTGCTATTTCCTTGATCGGATTTGTGAGCGGAATCACTCTCTTAGGTATCCCTCTACACATGTCAGTAGAGGCGCACGTTAGTTCACCATTAGTGCGTCAACTTCGCTATTCTAGAGAGAGAAATCTAGAGAGTTTTGTCAACTTCGCAGACACTTCAGATTTGAAGGGGGAAAAACACTTTTTGGGGGAAAAAAGAAGAAGTGTTTTTGAACTTGGAGAAGCTTGGCCAAACAAGCTATTAGAAGCAGTTTTCAAAAGCTTGGTTAAACACTAATTACTGTCCAAAAGTGTTTTTCAAATTAATTAGTCAAACACAAATTGATTCTCACCAAAAGTACCTTTTTGAAAAGCACTTTTGAAAAAAGCAATTGGTCAAACGTGCTATAATAATCTATTACTACCCCATGAAATATTTGCAATTTGCCATTCTATTTTTTTCCACACTCGCGTGGAACATATAAGAAGAATATTTTATTTTCGAAAAATAGAAGCTAATTTAAACCTTCTTTAAATAAGTCAAAATATAATTCAAATATTCTGCTCTTCTTTCAGGCAACGGTGAGTGATTTTTGCCTACAGAAACCGTAACCCGTATATTGACAGTGTAATTAAATGGTTTATTTTCGCAATCAATCACTATAATTTAAATTATTGAAAAGATGTCTTGTTTTATATTTTTAGAGTATTAATTCCTTTTATTATTAACAATTATTATAGTATATTAGTTACCATTAAGATGACTTAATAGTACAAAAAAATTAATTATGTGTATATATTGAAGTTAAAGGAGTAACTGAAATATTTTACCATCTACTTTAATCTTGATGAAAAAGTTATTCGATACATGTGTTAGTGGAATATAGCAGATATAAAGTGAAATAATTGAGGTGCGCACAATTTAGCTCGGACACCACTATCATAAAAGAAATGGACTAATAAAATAAAGCCGCAATGGTATATTGATCACGCTCAACTATGTCTAATAAAAGACTAGACGGGCGTTGCGAACATAATCTGAGTATTCAGCCCAGAGTCGAATTCCACAGGGAACTAACCTATCAATTGTTGTTGTTAGACTACTAGATTCTCAGTAATCAATTTCTCAAAAGTTATGAATATTAATTTTCGGTATTTTTACTACTACAACTGAATGAAAATAAGAAAGCTAAAGAATAACTAATAACTAATATTGAGGTGTAAACAATTAGATAAATGTCTAAGATTATGGTTTCCTCGGTTGATGGAATCTTTTCTTGTATATTTCCTATAGTTTTGGCTTAATTATCTCTATAAATCATGTACGCTCAGGCTATCATAAATCTCTCCCAAGTAAGTATGATAATCTACTAGAAGCACTCTCTCGAGTTACGCTAGCTAACTTGTATTACAGTTCACTTTAAATTGCACCCAAGGTATCGTTATCTCTAATCCAACCTTTAAACCCTCGGTTATGGATCTCTCATATACTTTGGGAGTGGTGTTGTTCAACAATTACCTAAATATTCACCCTCTCTCGAGTAGATACATACTAAATAGGCACAGTTAATTGGGGATCCTTTCAATTAACTACAACAAAAACGTAGTTGAACAAATAGAGATTGAAAACCAAGCAAAACTATATTAATATAACAATCCGTTCATGCTCAACGGGTTCCACCAAAACCTTAGATTAAAGAAGTTAGCTACTCATAATTGTATTGAAAATAACAAAAGAATTCATTGACAATGGTAAAATCACAAGGAAGGGAGATGAGAATTGATGCCCAATTGCCCTCCTTGCCTCTTGCCTTTGCTATTCTTGAATTAGCCTCTAAACCTTGATAAATTGCTTCTTTAGGCGAGTTGAACCTTATATAGGTTAAGTAGAATGGCCCCACTCTTCCAGATTTACCGTTGGAAATTCACGCGCACAACTGGGACTACCGCGGTCGCGCTAATGGACGCGCTAAAAGGGTTTTACACTGCCTGGGCGATCACTAGGGTAGCGCGGTCGCGCTAGTGCCCGCGCTAATGCACTTCTGTTATGTCCCATCAACTGGACTAGCGTGGTCGCGCTAGTGGACTTTTATTCTGTCCAAGCAATCTTCAGCCTTCCTTTCACCCATAAAATCTCCCAAGGGGCTTTTCTTCTTCAATTTAGCTCAAATCACCATCTTAAGTTCTCAATAGTACATTTGGCTCCCGTAAAACACAAAAATCACAATTAGAGTCAATTTAACATCATTTAACCTCCCTAAGACAGTGAAGCATCCTTAAGTTGGAGTGTAAACCTACACTAACTACGTGCATCATGTTATCATATATGATTTATGTTCATTCCACTTAATGCTTGTTTGGATGGTTGTTACATGTTGTATTGTATTGTATTGTTACTTTAAATACGATTTGTTTTGATTGTTATTTAAATTTTATTGTATTGTATCGTTAAATCCGTCGTTACGTAACGACGAAATATGCCACTTTATGTATCGACCGATTTGGTGTGCTCGCGTCGTTATCTTGTCTTTTTTTCTCAATCTCACCCTTCATTACTATTAAATAATTTTATTTTATCATTTACCCTACCTTTTTATATATCGTATCATAATTTATTCTTCATATTGATAGTGTGTGATAACATAAAACGACGGCAAACGACACAATCTATCCAAATATTATATTCATAAAAAATACAGTACAATACGATACATTATAAAACAATATGTGTATCAATGAAAACAAAAATACATATGATTTATAATGCTAGTTTGACAAAATATCTTCTTCTTCTTTTTTTAATAATTATTTTTTTGTGAAACCAATCAACTAACCAACTGAACTAAGCATGACGAGGAGAACATTCTGGGTACCTAACTCCATTTACCCAACAATAATCATAAATCATGTATTTCTTTCTGAAATTCCTCATAAGCTTCAATTGGTTAGGGTCTATTTTTGGCCTACTCCAGGGATTCAGAACTGGAGACAATGTGCAATTATTGCCTGTTTGGTAAGGACAACCAGAAATATTGAAATCTTGATAATAAGCAATAAATGGTGCTTTATTCCAATCAATAGTTCCAGCCCAAATCACACTGTTTGAATTCCATAGACTTGCTTCTATCCACATTGGTTTTGATGGGAAATTTATTCCTCTCATTGTGTTGTTCTTGAATGACCTTATTGGTATATTGTCTACAAACCACCTAAAAAAAACAAGGACAACAAGTGCATGTAAATGTTATAAGAGTTTTAACTTCTATACACCGAACAGTTTCAAAAAAAACATGTGAAAAATTAAACTTAAATAATCGTCCACTCAACATCTTAAACTAAAAAACTTGGCAAATATATAATACGTGTATAACCGCCGCTTAAACTAAAAAAGATGGGCAAATATATAATACGTGTATAGCCGCCGCTTAAACTAAAAAAAGTGGGCAAATATATAATACGTGTATAACCATACAATCAACGTATAATTTATATATATTGGATAGAAAAAGTAAATAATGAATCCAGTCAAATACGAGTTTAAAGAGAGAGAGACATGTAAATGTTATTAAGGGTTTTAACTTCTGTGCAGTAGTAGAGCCATGATGTTTGAAGAATAAAAAAAATTAAACATACGAAAAAGCTAAGGAGATTTAACATTTTATATATACACATAATTTTTTTTTACCTTACATATACTGTGCAATTTCTTGGTGAAGGTGGTTCGGATGAACCCCTTCCGGCCCCTAGCTCCAACATGGCCTCTATGCATGCACCAACATTTTTTTTTGAAGAACTAACTTAAATAGTCGCCAAGCCAAAGCCTTCAACTAAAATAGCGGGCGAATGTGTGTGTATATAAATACAAAACAATAAAACCAACTATATAGGTACGAATTTAAGAAAAAAGAGAGGCGCTCATGTGTCGAGTAGGTAACGCAACGCGTCTTCCTGTCACGAGTTTAAGTTTTATACACAAGGTATAAAAGATAATAAATACAACTAGATCGCTTACAAAGTAAGAGTAATTAATTAATATGAATTTTATAATAAGCATAATTTGAAAATTAGATAAAAAAATATTGATTAATTTTCTATATAAAAAAAATAAAAACTTACACTATATGGTGGGGACTGAAGAGAATTTGATAAGTATGATAATCCTGAGAAGGATCAAAAGGAAGTTGGTAGACTTCCTCTCTGCCACCCATATCGTTAGTAAATAAATTTGTCTGCAATTTCCCTTCTGTTCCAATAAATTCAAAGTCTATTTCGTCGTGATTTCCTTGAAATTGATTTTCTGAAATTAACTGCAATATAAATACATTAAAAAAAATCCACTTTTCAATTAAGGGTTATATTAATAATATACAATACTTTTTAATATATACACAAGAAAAAAGAATTACATAAAAACTTGTGATAACTCCATAGGTCTTCTTGTCTGGTATTTTAATCCTCATTGTAACTAATCCAGATTCATATTGTAATTTGGACTGAAATCCAGCTCCTGCATATATAATTAACCATTTCATAAAAGTCATAAATAAATGTCATTATATATTTATTAAAAGTACAATAAAAACCGGTCAATAATTTTACGATATTTAAAGAAAAAAAGAATTAATCAAATAGTCGTCCACCCAATAACTTAAACTAAAAATAGTCGGTGGAGAAATAAGATAAGCATAACTTATGTATTGTATGTGTATAATTAATGTGTAATTTATGTATATGATAAGAAAAGGTAAACAATTAATATGACCGGCTATTTGTGTAGATCCTATTTTAAAAATTATCATAAAATCCAATAAAAATGTAGATAGTGACTTTATTCTGAATTAAACCAACAGAAAAAATAATTTAAAGAGATAAATTTAAAACTACCTGAGGATGTGTCCAAAAGAAGTTGAACTTGAGTATCTTGATTAAAGAAAGTTATATGGTTTTGACCCCATAAGGGATTATAATTTTGGTAAAAGTCAACCAAAGCATAAGTTGATGACAGAGTAATAAAAATCAAAAGACAAATAATTACAATATTCAACCCAAAAGAAGCCATTGGGAGAGAAATACAACTTTTCATCAAAGTAATGAAAAATTTACTGACTTTTAATTAAGTTTATTCTCTGCGTTCCACACTACTAGTAATATTTATAATGTTTTTAACTTACTGGTAAGTTATTTTATGGTAATATTAGCTGTGTAAATTTATTGTTTGGATTATTTTTACCGTAGGTAAATCAACAGACTGTTGACCAACAGAACAGAATGTTTGAATTTTTCTACATTTAATGTTTGAAATTTTCAACATTTTTTTCTTTGTTGGATGTATATGATAATAAGGGATTGTCATAAGTTTATTGCCTAGTTGAACGTGTGATTATAGATTGTGATAAGTTCCATATATCGTCAGAATGGAGACTTGCTTACGTAAATACCATTTTAGCTCACTTATATATAGTAAAAGTTAACTAAAATACCTTTAACTTTTAACAATAAATATGAGTACATATATATATGAAGTACTTAATTAGTAGTTTCTTTCTTTGATTTTTCATTCGATGTTCGATATTTATTTTGGGAGCCAAATTAGTTCAGACCTCTAGTGCTGGATTATAATATTAACCATGCGGTTTAGATATAATATTGTGTTTTATTCTTTGTGGAATAATTATTTATTTATTAATTTATTCAATTCAATAAAATATTATTTTAAATAGATCATTTGTTGCATGTGTACTCCTTTAGTTATGTAGTAGACAATTTGGTTCATGCACAATAGATTAAATTGTCGGTTATCATAATTAATAAATGATGATAGGCTATAATTACGTATTTTCGTCGCTTATTAAACTTTAATATACTGCACTTTAATTAAGTTTGAGCTTTAAATGCTAGTATTTTGCACTAATTGCGTGTTTTATGCCTTGTACGAGTGATTCCGAGTTATATAGATGTAATGGAATGAATTCAAGTGATTTGAAGCTTTGAAGTCTGAGTAAAAGCCCAAGGAATTAAGTCGGGATCGTGTTCAGGGATCAACGGATGATAGTTAAGAACGAACGAAAAATCGAATAGGCATATTGCGCACTATTTAGTAAAAGGCACATAATTTTTCTATCAGAACTCTATTTGAGCTCCACAATATATGGTTCAAGCTAATTCAAAGGGCTACAACTTTCATGTTTTACGTTTTTTCAAATTTCAAAAAGCACAGGGTGAAAAATGCGCGACAAGTGCGCGGCCGCGCACTGGCCGCGGATGTGAGGCAAAAACTTGCCAAAATTCGCGGTCAATCCGCGGCCGCATATGTCTTGTCTGGGAAAACTGTCCTTTTTCACGTAGGAGAAGATATAATTGTTTGGCCCCGACCCTACTTGGTATATATACATGAAAAAATGATATTTTGAGAACTTTTGACACACATTCGACCTAAGGAGGCAAGAACACACTAGGAGCAAGGCGGAGAAATTCTTCTACGAGTTTTTCATTTCCTTCTTCCTATTTCCATTATTGGTTATGAATTTTAGTATTGTAGTTATGCATACTATTATGAATAGCTAATTTTTTATCTAGAGTTTTGATGGAACCTATTGGAGGATGAATTCTTGTTATGTTTTAATATAATTTAACCTTTGAATTTGTCTATTTGCTCAACTACGTGCTTATTTCAGTTGATTGAATGGACATCGATTGATTGTGCCTATTTATTTAATTAGTTAGATATAAGAATCTTAATCTTTATAACTTAGAAATTTATTTGAGCTTGTCTTCTTAGTGATATTGAACAATTATGGAGAAACCTTAGTTCTTTGTAGGATTCGACTCCAGACTCTTAGACCGGATTATATTTGTGGCGACCGCTTATCCTTTTTAGGACTAGAGTTGGGGGTGATCAAATTCTGGCGTTGTTGCCGGGGAACTAACGGTGTAGTTGTAGCTGTATATATTTCTATGTTTCAAGTTTGAACTTTTTATGTTGTTTTTATTTATTTATTATAACTGTTGATTTGAGAAACATGACATCTTGGAATTATGGGAATTTAGGTGTAGATAATTCTACTATTGATCCTTATACATAGTGTGAAGGAAACCACTCGTATCAAAATTATCAAAATCTTCCCGAGAGCGAGTTATGTGCACCAACTCAATCTTATGTGTGGAATGTATGTGATATATGTGGTGGTCAAGATGGTCACTTTCATGGTTGTGCATATATTTCTTATCCTCCCCTAACCCCTTACTTTTATGGTTCGTCGTTTTCTTGTGAAGTTAATATGAACAAAGAACTCAGGAAAGATGACCTGAAGGAGATCAAAGATATGTTAAAGTGCCTTCTGGAATAAAATTATGAGAAACAACTGCAAATAGAAAGGCAAGCCGCAACTATTCGCAACTTGGAGGCTCAAGTGAAGTGGTTGAAGCTTTTAATACTGGAGTAGCAAGTGATTTCTGGGGTATTGCGAGTTACAAGATCCTCACGTTAGTAGTAAATCCCTTCCGCATGTGATTGGATTTCTGCATAGAGCTGTTAAACAACCTTAAAGGAATTAAGAATATTATGGCTCTTAATGCTCGCAGGTCGCACGAACTATTTGCGGGTATGAATTATGTGTGTTGTTTTCATGGTAGTTACTAGTTTGGATCTAGTCCACTAGTGCGAAGTGGGAGATGTTGGATATAAGGTTTGGGTCGTGGGTCACCCATGTGGACTGATACGACCCGTTTTAAAAGAGATAAAACTTAAGGAGGTTACAAACGTAGGTTTTATTGCTCCTAGAAAAACCACCGCATGCTATTTTGAGAGACGTGAGAACGTGAAGTGGCGGTTTTCATCGGTAGCTTTTCCTCTATCCCTCTTCTATATATCTGTTCTACAGAAGAACTATCAAAGGGCGAAAAAGTCTTTCTCTTTTTCTCCCAACAAAAAGCACATACATAGAAAGTACACTTTTAGTTTGTGAATTAAACTTTGTTTTCTGGTGATTCAAAGTTCGACTTGAAGCAATTCTTTTGGTGGTGAATTCAACGATTTTCGCTGCGTCAATAAGATACACAACTCGTTGTTCTCGCCCCTCGTTTTTATCCAACATACAGTCTTGCAGAAAATTGTAAGCAATTTTAAGCACTGATGTTCTTATTATATCTCTATGGTTAATTCTATGAATAGTTATTGCCACCTTATAAAATCAAATAAAGTTGCATAATTTTAAACATTGATTTTCTTGGATAATTGCAGCAATTCGACTTAACTTATTTTCTTATTTTTTTTACGCTTGCTTTTTCAGTGACAATATTACACATTTCACAATATTTAATGGTGTAGTACAATAATAATATCCTATTGAGGTACTACAAAAAAAAGGAAGCAAATTCTGATAGTTTTCAATTAGAGGTCGAAAAGGCTTTGCAAAGACTCTGATAACCAAATAGACAATAAGGATATTTACACAAATAGCCAGTAGAATTTATTGTATATTCTTTCTAATCAGTATATATAGGTTATGCAATGATTTTACACGATTATACACATATTTATTATATATAAATTACAAATATATTATATATTCACCGACTATTTTAAATTTAAGCAATTGAGTAAGCGGCTATTTTAGTTAATCCTTCTAAATGCCCTTGCCTTTTGATAGTTCTTCTGAACTTTTTCACCAGCCCATTCCATAGGGACAGAGCTGAAAAAGAAAAACAATGGGCTTTGTTATGGAAAGTGCAAATGCTTTGAATTTTTGTGAGTGTTCTGCGTGCAAAATTATGAAAAATAGTTTTTGTGTGTTTTTAAATTTTTGAAAAATTTTAAAATTCATTTTCAAGTGAAAAATTAAAATTTTATGGCCAAACACTTGTTTCGAAAAAGATTAAAAAGATTCAAAAAAAAAAAGTAAAAAAGATTTCATTGCAAAAGGGCTATCTCTGATTCATCTTGGTTTTGTTCATACTCCTTCCGTCTCATATTAACAGTCGTAGTTACAAAAAATAGTTGTCTCAAATTGTTTGTCATTTTAGAAGTTCAAGACAAAATTGATTATTGTTTTCCTTTTTTACCCTTAGTAATAATTGTTCTTGAAGATGAAGATAACACATAGATAGAATAAATATTTAATGAAGAGAGATTATATCTTAAGATATAAATAAGGGTAGAATAGTCCAATCTTTTTCCTAACTAATATTTTTTTAAAGGGAGAATTGCATCCCTTGTCACTTGGCCCAACAACCCATCAGAAAGTGGCTCACGTTTGAAGCCCTTACCCAGTATAGCCCAGGTTGTCTTCTTCTTCCTGAAATGAAATGAAGAGAAAGAAGGTGCCCGGCCTAAAAGACTCTCCTACGCTACGCTCTCAACTGGATCAATCGCTCTTTGATGGACTCGGATCCTTTGCATGATTTCATGTCCTCGCCAAGAGCTCCCCGGCGACGACAGAGGAAAATTACTTTTCATCAGTTAGCCCACACTTTTTTCTTCGTTCCCCTTTTTTCTTCGTTCTTCGTTCTTCTTCCTGTGTCAGCTTTTGCACCACAAATACTATTGTTATTCTTCTTCAATTCTTTCTGTATTCCAATGGTTAACTACGGATTTGAAAAATAAAAGTCACCATTACAGGTGGTTCGAAGATTCGATTTCAGAAATTGAGTTTTTCGATTTGTTAGTTGTTTGGGATGGGTGTTGTCCCAATTGATTGGAATCGCCAAGATGAGTTCAGAACTTAAATTTCAAGTGATTTGGAATAGATTTAGGCTATATTTGAGTTAAATTTCAGAGGATGCCCAAGGAAGAAGAAGATCACGTGAGGCTCCATTGATAGGATTCATTTGTATAATAATGTATAATATTGTATAAATTATGTATAATAGTGTATAAACACCACTTATACACTATTATATACAAGGTTGATACATTATTTACAGGTATTTGGTGAATTTCTCGCATTTTCTTCTTTTTTTTCTTCTCATTCTTCTCCTTCTTCTTATACACCTATATACATAGTGTATCAAGAATATTTTCACTTTGTGAATATACATCATTATACACTTTTATATAACTATATACATAATGTACCTTTTTGTATAAAAGTGTATAACGTTGTATAAAAGTGTATAAGCATTCTAACGAAATTTTTGTACTATTTTCACTTGCAATTCTTGTGTTAAACTAGTCCAAATCTCCAGCAAATAGTTCCAAACTTTGTATACAACCTAATTAGACTATTTCTAATACGTTCAAACAATACTCACTCCAAATTTCTCACAAAATCATAATCGAAATTTAACAAGATTAGCATTAAAGGAGATGAGCTTTTAGGTTTCTCGCGTCTGTTTTTACGTTTTGTAGTTGTGATAGGTATGTATAAACCTGAAGATATACAAAACAAAAATAAAAATAAATAATTCAGAGAAGTATTGGTTATGGAAGAAGGCACGAACGAGTGTTGACTGAGTGTCTCGATCAATTGTTACACTAAAAATAGAAACTGATTTTTGTTTGCATATGATTCTTTTTTATTAATTAGATTAAATATTTATGGATGAAAAATGAGGAGAGAGCTACAATAGAGGTAGGTAGGAATAGATGAGGTTGTTATAATTAGAGGGAATGAGAAAAGAAAAGATCTTATTGATATTTGACTATATATTTGTAAATTTGTTGCTGGGCTAAACAAGTGCAAAATCAACTTATGAAGTGCATTATTCTGTAATTTTCTCTTTTCTAAAGACGTATAAAAGAGAAACACGACACGTAATAACGAGACAAAAAGAATAATGAATAGTTTCATTTACGAAACAGACATTGATGAGTTTCACAAGTTACATGCTTGCCTCTGCTAAAAGCTCATTTAAGTGCTGACAGAATAAGCTGCAACCATGACTTTGAATCCTGCACAAATCATCTACATGAAGGCCCCAACATTTATAGTTATTTATTTATTTATTATTATAAATATTTTGAATCGCACATTTTTAATCGAGCAAGAAAGTGACCCTTGATAGAAAAATGTAAATATCAAAAATTAGGTTATAAAGGTTAGAAGGTAGTCAACCGTTTTTCCTTTCCATCCCAACAGTATTCGTATTATTTTCATATTTTCTCATTCTTATATTTCTTTTATAACCTGTTTTTTTTTGTGTTCAATAATCTTATTATTATTACTATTTTCTTTTTCTAAGGTTTCTCCACTAGTTTTATTTTATTAAAAGATATTGTGATTATACTTTTCTTGCACAGAGGGCCTATCTAAAATAATTTTCTACCTTTATAATTTAGAAGTAATATTTGTGCACGTATTACCTTCTTGATACCACACTTATAGAAATATACTAGTAAGTAGGGGTGTTAATAAAAACTCGAAAAATCGAACCAAATCGAAAACCTAACCTAACCGACCAAAAAACCCGGTACTTTTTGGTTTGGTTTGGTTTTTATTTTGAATTTTAAAAATCGACCAAATTTGGTTTGGTTTTGGTTTTAATCAAAAAATAACCGGAAAAAAACCGAACCAACCGACTATAGGAGTAGCTATTTCAAATTTATTATTACACCTATATATATATATATATATATATATATATATATATATATATATATATATATATATATATATATATATATATTTATACAAAGCTTCAAAAAATTTATGGTGAATGTTAATCTTTTGCACTTTTAGTATAATTCTTTACCTTTATATTCTAGTTTGATTGGTAGTTTTCTTTTGTTAAGTGTAAGAATCCATTTCATATTAAAAATAAATATTTTTAATTGAGTCCTAAATTATTCACCACTATTTGATTCAATTATCATCGATATATTTTAGTAAATAATAGATTTTTCAAAAGGCAATTGATTTAATAGTGTTACGTTGAAAATGTGATTGCTTGAATATGTGTTTGGTAGTGTATGTCTTATATTTAAAAAAAACCCGATAAAACCCGACATAAACCGAATCGAGAAAAAATCGACTTAATTGATTTGATTTGATTCTAATATTTGAAAAACTGACTTACTTGATTTTATTTTTTTTAGGGAAAACCGAACCAAACCGAACCATAAACACCCCTCTAGTATGTATATTATTGTTGTTATAAATATTTTGAGCTATGCTATGTGCACAGAATAAAGCATGCCAGAATAACAACTCATGCTATCCACCTTCTATTAAATAAAAAATTAATTAGACAAGACAAACAAAGGATAATACCTTGTCAGAAATCACTTTTGTACTTCATACACATACTTAATTACTTTTTCTTCTTTTTTTCCTTTTGTGGATCAAATTGGAAGTCGTGCTTCATACTCTACTGAGTAGTAATATTAATTTATCAAGGATATTTAAAGAGAGGATCACGAAAAACAGTGTTTTTAACAAAATGGTCCCGTTAAGTTTGAGGACATATCTATATTTCGTCCTTGAAATATTACCTTTGATACAAATGTTCCTTTAATTTTGCTAATCCTTAACACTTCTGGTTCAACTAGAGGTGGCTAACGGGCCGGGTTAACCCATTACCGGACCGACTCAGATCGGTTCAAATCGGGATCGGACCGGCCCGATTCATAGGGGGCCGGGTGGGGCTGGGTTAAGGGGTTAGGGGGGTTGAAACGATTTTTTTTTTTAAACGGGTAACCGGACCGGTCCAACCCGGTTCATATGAACAGTGCTTGAACCGGTGGCCCGGATTGGACCGGCTCAACGGCACAATACGTGTACAAAAAATTAAAAAAAAATATTGAAATACTTGTAACCCGGCCCGGCCCGGCCCCTTAAACCCCTACTCGTACGGGTTACTTTTTACCTTGATAAACTCGAACCCGTCAAACCCGTTAACAATTAACCGTAATCGACCTGATCCCATAATTTGTACGGTTCAAAAAAAAAATACTACCCGGCCCCCCGTTAGCCACCCTTAGGTTCAACTAATAAATCTTCACAAACAATGCACCTCACATTTATCATAACCATCACTTCTTCCTCTTAGTCACGCATTTTGTACGTGCAATTTCTTTAATCATGCCGAGATTTATCTGGATTTTTGGCAATTAAATTAATATTTTAAAATTAGTTTAATTTAAAAAAGTATTTTTCAAAAAAGTATATTTGGGAAAAAATAGTTTTTATTTTACTAATTAATTTAGAAAACATTTTGAGAAACAATTAGTATTTTGACTTCTAAAAAGTGCTTTTAAATATTTTTGTGAAAAATATTTTTGAAAGAAGTGCATTTGCGAAGAAGATACTTATTTTTTGTTTCTGCTCAAAACACTTTTTCCCTTTTAAAAGCTTGACTAAATACCTTAATTATGAAAAAGATACCTTTGGTATAAAAAAAAAACTTTTGGCTTAAGAAAAACTTGGCCAAATAGGCTATAAAAGTTTTCAAACTTCACATATTTACGGGTCGTTTGTTTCAATGATGGAATATCTCATCTCACCTTTTATATGATATAATTAATTCCATTATTTTGGGATAAACTTTATCATGGATTAGCTAATAACTATTTATAATCAAACATGAGATAGATACAATCGTAAATTTTATCTCGTAAATTTTTATCCTTATCTCGTGTACAAAATGGCTCTTAAAAGTACTATTCTCTCATGTGTCTTAATAAGTGACTTTTGTATTTTTATTTTGGTCTAAAATAAATGACCCTTTGCATAATCAATAAGGAATTAACTTTATTTTTCTAAATTTTGCTAACAATAATAACATACTCAATATTATCTCACACCGTAAATTATGAAAAAGATAGTGTATACGCAAATCTTACCCCCACCTTGTGAGCGTGAATTTTTTTTTTCATAACTTAAAGAACCTATGCAGGATGAGGTTCGAACCCTTGACTTCCGGTGAACAACCGAGATGCCTCACCGTTGAACCAAGAAGCTCTATTTTCTTCTTCTTCCAAACTTTGCCTCTTGTTTACAAATCCCAATATGTCAAGTTTGCTATAAAATAACGACGATAAAGAAATAAACAAATACAAGTATAGAGATAGAGATTGATGTCTTATTTAACTTTCAAACTGATGTACATAATGAACTGAAAAATCTTCTATTTATAGAAGAAAGAAAGCAGCTGCGAGGCTTTTCAGGAAGCAGTTGCGAGGCTTTTCTTTAGTTGCTTCTAAGCTGTCTGCATGAACTGCTTGCAACTTGCCTGTTTAAGAAGAAGCTGCTGCAAATCATTTCATTGAGTTGCTTGCAACCAGCCTGCATTAGCTGCTTGTAGATAAACTTAATAGAGTACTAAATGGATAATCTTCTTCAGGAAGATTATCTATAGCGGAGTAATAAACGGACATCCACAAATAATAGCTTCATAACAAAGTTAATATTATGCTAATTTTAATTAAAAATAATACAGTCAAATTACTTTTTTTTCTCCTATGAGTTAGTATTTCTTAAGGATGTACCAAAGGGTAATAAAAAAAATATTATGAACCGGAGGGACTATAATATATACGCAAAATAATAATTAAGAACAAAAATAGTAATACCTTAAAACTAAAAAGGACCACATTATTAATTAAAAGAATTCACGAAAAACAAAACGAAAGAATGGGGAAGTATGTTTGGAGACAGAGAGTAGTGGGTCCCATAAAATAACGGACTTTGAGGGCCACTATATACTCTCTCGCTGTAATGGAGGAAACTCATCCTTTATATAAGAAGACTAACAAAAGACCAGTGTTACATAAATCCCAATAAAATAGCGCACCCACTCAAAAACTGTACGCCAACGGGAACGGAGAAATATTTTTTTATTTTTTTTTATTTTTTTTGTGGTTATCTAAAGTATAGAGTACAGACCAACTCCCTGGTCTGGCACTTTCTTCAATATAGCAGTAAATATAGCACCCATCATTTTCTCATTTACTCCTCTTTTACCCTTTTTCTGTTGATCTTCTCTACCGGCCATTTTTATGAGTAAAACAGTTTTGGGATTAACGGCGATGACTGATCTGCCCATGGATTTCGATACTAACAGGTAGTTTTTTTTTTTAATATTCTTTTTGAGCGCGTCGTTGTAATTTTTTTTTCCAATTTTCGTGCTTTCTTTTAATGATATATTGGGTTTATTATTGTTTCTCTTGTGTTTGCTTAGATTGATTGTTCAGTTCGTTAGTTCAACTTTGTTAGTAGTGAAAATGCTGGAAATTGAATTGCCGGAGTTTGTATTTTTCACTTTAATCATAACGGCACAGTGTGAAAGCCGCAGTTCGGGTTAAATTACACACACACACACACAATGTTTTTTCTTTTGTTTATACTATAAGAGGCGTTTGTTTGAAGTTTATAATGATTTTGCAAAACTAATGCCACTTATTTTCGTTAAGTTCCACTTACTGTACTTAAAATCCTGGTTTCACGCTCTTATTAATTTCTGATATCCGTTATTAATTGTTTTTATTTTATTAGTTGATGTTAATGTGTTTCAATTGAGTGATTAATGGTAGATACAAGTGGTCTTTTTTTCATTTCTCCTTAAATTTTATTGCTGTTCTGCCTGTCTATGTATTACAACAACAACATACCCAGTATTATTGCACACTATGGAGTCTGGGTAGGTTAGTGTGTATGCCGACTTTACCCCTACCTTGTGAGGATAGAGATAAGCATCACATTAATGAAAATATAGACACGAAGGGACAGTACCAAAAAGTCATTTTGTGTACCTCTAATTTGGTTTAGTGACTCGAATTTTATGCTTCTGCTGTGTGTGTTAAAGATGATCATGTCTCAAGCATTTTCTGCATTTCTGTGTCGGCTTTTCTATTTCCCACTTTTTGGATCAACATGTATATATGTAAATTTTCGACACTATTAATGTATTTAAAGGATAATGCTTGTATCATCATAAAATGAGATCTGTTCAAGTGAAACATTTTACATGTTGAGAGGTAGTCCGAAGATCTATTTTTGTTGTAAAACGAGTCTAGAATTGAATGGATTGATATGTTTTCTTTGATGAAACTATAGCGGCGAGATATGGGATTGGCAATGCGGGGAAACTTTTCTTGAAGACCATGAGAACTTTGGTAAGTTTAGCTACTGTCTCTAGAAATTTTAAGTGACAAAGATAGTTGAGTCGAGTCATCCGTGTTGAACAGGGCTGCAGCCTCAAGCAGACGTATCGGAATGTTTATGGACTGGTGTAACTGAAAACAAGGAAGATCTTTCCTACATGTTTGATGTTGGGACCACTCCAGTTAAGGACTGTGGTGACTTGACTTTCAATGTCAAGGGTAAATGATTTTAATATAACAGTTATCTCTATCTTCTAGTACTCAGCACAGTTTAAGCGTCTTAACCTGATTTAAGTGGTTTGCTCCAGATGTTACAACCAAGGAATTGGAGCAGTGCAGAGAACCTGCTAAAGCGGTGAAAAGACGCCGAATGCTGCAATTTGACGCTGAGATCCTGGATGTTTCTGGTTCAAACGAAGAGATTCCATTAACTTGCTTAAAATCAAAGGTTACTACTACTATATTTTTGGCTTGTGCTTTGAGGAGATGTCTAGCAAAGCACACTACTATATACTAATCATACTTAAGCATAAATGGCGTGTGCTGTTTCTCACACGTGAAACCAAGTTAAGAGTATTGTTAAGCCAACAGATGAGTAGTGGAATTTGGTCTATAAGGAACTTCATACACCTTTTAATTTCCGCTTCATTACATATTTTATGATACTAAGTAAGCCAGATAAAGCATCTGAAGTAGAAACAACTTTTAGAAAAGTAACCTACATGGAAGTTGGATAATGCAGGAGAGGGATGCATATTTTGAAGAAGCTATATGCGAGGTTTCAGACTGGTTATCCGAATATGCAGGTCATTCCGTGCAACACTATTCTAAACCTATATCTGCTTAAAGTTTTTGAATTTCGTATTGACAAAATATGTTTTTCTAGGTGGTGCAACATCTTCAGCTCATGAAGGTTTGGATGAGTCATCTGAAGAATGGCTTACCGATTGCTTTAATGATCCTGAGTTGCAGCTTGGTTCCGAGGATATGTACTTTTCATGCTTAGCCTTCCGTGCTTGTAAGGACTTGTAATTATGCTCTGTGTGCTCTAACGCACTTTGTGTAACAGGAACACATCTGGAGTATCTGATGTTCAAGCCGACATAATAGGTGGAGAATCTCTCTTTCCCTTGAATGTTCTCTTTCTTTCTGGTCTCGGTCTCTTCTATATTCTTTATTATGTTCTGGTGTATTTTCTCTTCCTTTTCATGTTATTCGTGTTTAATATTTGATTGATGGCAGCTTATCTGTTGCAGAGGTTATTAATTCCTCGCCAGAACGTGAGACAACTATGGTTAAAAGTAGTCCTGTTCGTACTTGCGGAAACATTATTTTCAAAGGTTAGTACTTTATCTATGATTACACCGGGTATTATTCATGGTTACACTTGTTAAATCATATTCTGAGTCTCAAACAGCCAAAAATTCATTACATTGTGAAATATCCCCTTGTTATAATATTTTCAATAGTGTGGGCTTTTCAGTGTTTACGTTTTCGCTTGAAAACACATGGAAAACTTGCTGCAACTGAGCTCCTATTTTTGACTGATGACTATGTACTCAGGTCGGAATTCATACATGCAACCTCCCAAAAAAGGTGCATCTTCTGTAGTGTACCCATTCGGCTTTATAAAACCCTGCAGTGTTCAAGGAGATGTGACGTTAAAAGAGATTAACAAAAAGATACACACTCCACCACCATCTAAGTCGAAGCAAAGCAATCAAGATCCGCCTTCTTATCCGACATCAGCTTTTTCTGGGAAGCCTGTCGTTGGCAAGACAAAAATTAACATAGAGGGCGGAAGGGGCAGCATTACAATCATGAGAACTAAAGGGTGATCTTAAAATGTGTTTTTGGCATACTTTTGCTTGGAATTGCTCCAGCATTTTCGGGGTATTGTTTTGGGCACCTTTGGCATATAAGTTGATTTGTGAATTTGGGTCTTTATTAGGGAGAATGAGGAGACTTCAAGTGGAACAGTCTCCCGTGATTTTGAAATCTCCATGTATATTGGGTTAGTAGATGGATGACTCATCTATTTTGACAAGTTAGCAAATTCTTAATGCTCAAATGCTTAAAGAGGTTTTCCCTAATCAATTTGGCCAATAGATTTTTTGGATACTTATCCTCAGGCAATGTAAGCATAATCCCAATGCAATGTAAATCATTACACATGCATCTATGGCTAGTCTATGGATCTTGTTAACAGTGTGACTAGTTTTTTATTTCGTTATTTATCGTTTATGAGAAGGGGAGCCTTGGCACAACTGGTAAAGTAGTTGTCATGTGACTAGGAGGACACAGGTTCAAGCCATGGAAACAATCTCTTGTATAAATGCAGGGTAAGACTGCATATAATAGATCCTTGTAGTCTGATTCTTCCTTCCCTCTGCGCATAGTGCACTGGGCTGCCCTTTTCTATTTTATATATATTATCTTTTATGCATCACCAAAGGGAGGCTGAAAATTGAAGTCAGCTGATGTTGTTGGATTAGGCAACTGATGTACAGTATATTACAAAACAAGCTGATCTTGAAATGTTATCAACTTGTCGAGCTGGTTTGGTACGTTGTTATGAGCAGCTTTGATGCTTAATCTTAGGTCTGAGGCATGGGTCGAATCATGACAATTAAAGGTTTGTAAAAATGTTTGTAAAAATAGCACGGGCTATCCAGTTTTTAGACTGATAATTGAAAATAACCAGCGTTTGCAAAGTAGCTACTATTTTGTTGCAACACGGATAGTTCTAGCATAATATACCGGAGATTGGTGCACCTGTGTATGAACTTTGAGCTCCAGACACGGAAAGTTCCGGCATAATATATTGGAGATTGGAACACGTGTATGAACTTTTAGTATATTATGCTGGATCAATATATTATGTTGGAACTTCAATATATTATGGAGTTTCAGCAATCTTGGAAGTTCAAATGTAAAAAATTCAAACTCCAGTATATTATGTTGGAATATTTTTCAGATTTTGAACATTGTTTTCGTTCAGATTTATTTTTTACATGAAAAATGGCTAAATTTCGATTACTTTTGAACTATGATTATTTTTCAATTATCACTTGTAAATTTGGCTATTTTTTAATTTCACCCAAAAGGTTTGGTACGGTATGGTACTGTATAATTCCTAAGCAGCTGATATATGGAATCCATTTTCAGAAATCTATGGCATGTTGTATGGGAACAAAATCTTGTAAAACTACGGATCCCCTCTTAAATTAAAAATATCCTGTTTTGTGGACACAATTCTGTTTGGCCTAACACAGCTTGCCTAAGAATAAATATAAAGCAGACATGTTTGAACCTATAATTCGCTTTGCTTTGGTGTATATCTTTATAAATTGTTTATACAAAGATGGGGTGTTTTATGTTTGTTTGGTTTCCATTTGTGGAAAAAACAAAGTACATGCTGTCTGCTCAATCTCAACCCTCTCAAATCTCAATTTAAATGGATTGGATGAATCTTTCCTGTGGCTCATCATAATTGGATCACCTCCCTTTTGCCATATATAGAATGTTTGGCCAAGCTTCTTTGGAGGCAAAAGCGATTTTTTGTCTAAAATTAATGTGTTTGGCTAAATTTTTTAAAGCAAAAAAAAGTGTGTTTAAGGAGAAGCAAAAACAGTTTTGGAGAAGTAAAAAAAATATCTTCTCTCCAAAAACACTTTTTTTTGAAAAACAATTTTGAGAAAAATACACTTAGAAGTAATTTTTTAAAGTTTTGCCAAACACTTAATAGTGCTCAAAAGTGCTTTTCAAATTTATTAGTCAAATACAATCTGCTTCTCAAAAATACTTTTGAAAAAAAAATCATTTACATATCTCTGCTATTTATGACAAACTATTCTAGCATCATTCTTTATCACGTTACTTACATATTTTTCCTCTTAATCTACTCGAACGACAATGTCCAAAAAAAAGGAAAAAAATCAACCTGAATGCTATCATAACATATTTACAGTGAGAGTTCGATTCCCACCTTGGTCCGTCCCCCATTTTCCATTCCCCTACCCGCGTGTAATACTCCACCTGTTTCAATTTATGTGAACATGTTTGACTTGAAACGAAGTTTAAGAAAAAATAAATATTTTTGGAATTTGTGGTCCTAAACAAGTCAAAAAGAGACTCAGGGTATTTGTGTGGTTATAAAAGCTTCTCATTAAGGTAAAATTGTAAGTTTAAGCAAAACTTTTATCGAATTTAGAGATGGGTCATTCTTTTTGGAACATACGAAAAGGAAAATAGTTTCGCATAAACTAGAACGGGTGGAGTAATAATAATAACATAGTTTCACTTTTAAACCAAGGCATATCACCTTTTAAGTGCAATTTGCAAACTATTCCCTCCGTTTCAATTTAGATGAGATAGTTTAACTTGGCACGGAGTTTAAAGAAAAAAGACTTTTAAAATTTGTGGTCTTAAAAACTTAAGGGGTAAAAGTTTTGTGGGGCTATGGCATTTGCATGGTTCTAAAAGTTTGTTATTAAAGATAAAATGGGTAAAATGAAGAGTTTAAATTTGAACTATTTCTAAATTTAGAAATGTGTCATTCATTTTGAAACAAACTAAAAAAGAAAGTACCTCATCTAATTTGAAATGAACGGAGTACTATTTTTTTGAGAATACAAGAGAATTTATTCTTTTAACATATAACAATGCACCACGTACTAGTGAGAGTTATTACCTTACCCTTAAAAAAAAATTAACCCTTCCAGTTTGACATCCCAACGTACCTGGACTAAGCATGTCAAACAGGCCGGATTGACCCGTTTTTGGAGGGGGCCGGATGGGCTGGGTAAGGGGATTGGTCCGTTCACCAAAATAAATCCGGTTAACTTGATCGGTCAAACTCGATCAACGAACATTACCGTAGAATCGGTTGATCGGCCCGGACGGGACCGGCCCAGACCAGTTTAACGGCTAGTTTCTGATTTTTTTTAGAGGTGTTATGACCGTTGGAAACGGTCAGCTGCATTTGGTCGTCGCCCAACGACCGATTTTGCAAAAATAGCCATTTTTGGGCAACTTTTTTTGAAAAATAACACTTTTGTAATTACTAATTTAGTCCTTTGAAAAACTATAAATACACCCCTCTCCGCCCGCCCCTCTTATTCATTTCTTCACTCATCTCTCATTTCTCAAACTCATATTCTCAATTATTATTCTCTCATTCTTCACCTAAAGTGAAATCAACTATTTGGCTCTCAATTTTTTTTTGGAATTTAATTTGTCGTATTATTTATTACTTGAAGTTTGAACAATTGAACTTCAACTTTGAACAATTGACGTTTCTTCGTGGTAACATTGGAGTTGCAAAATCATCAAGTGTTCAATTTATTGCCGAATTCCGTGCACTCCCTCCAATTGTTTCTCTTATTTATTACTTTATTTGCATATTTAATTTTTTCTAGTAGTTAAATTTTCACAATATGTTTAATGCTGCAAAAAGAGTTTGGAGTAAGGTTGCTAATCGGGGTAATCGGGGAAATAGAAACAGAGATACTACTTCAGCATCTGTAGTAATTTAAATGACTCTACACTTGTTTCTGAAACATCACCTCATAATAATATAGATTATGAACAATTACAAGAAGATTTCGGTATAGAAGATAATGAACTAGAAATTGAAGATGAGACACCACTTACACCTAGTAGTGTTGGAGTTGATAGCAGGGGTGGTGGTCGTGGTGCTAGTAGTAGACCACCTGTGTGTTTAACCAAAGAATTAGATTCTTTGCCCAAGCTATTTTAAGAAGAACATGGGTTTCTGATAACCAAATAATAAGCTAGTAATTGTAAGTAAATTTGTAATTGAAAAGCAGTAAGATGCACAAAAAGTAAGTATATTGCAATAGTAGTTCGAATGTTCCTTACAAGTTATATTTTACTCCCTTATATAGGGAATTTCTTAATATAACGTCTGCCATTTTCAGTAATTGAGCATTAATGACTAATAATGACATTAATGTAAGGTTACAATGATTAATTGTAACTGTTGCGTGAAGGTTATGTAACGTTTGTCTCATTAATTGAAGATCTCCGAATCTGCCCTTTATTTTGCATAAATTCATCCTGCCCGTGCCTCTTCATCTTCTCAGTTAGGTTAAGATTCTCGTATCTGATTATCCCGTGGATATGCTATTTCGTGCCTCTTTGCCTCGAACATCTTCATGAAATTTCGGCCAGTTGTCACATTTTCATTGTTCCTCATAGATTGTTGAGTCATCACAATTATTACACGTGTGAAGCTCTTTTTTACCAATATAGATAGTCCCCTCGCTTACCATTTATTTATCGATTAATACTTGGTAAGTGGATACTCATTTATGGCGGAAATATTTTGCTGCCGCTTCACTCGTAACATTGCATCCATATATGAACGCATGTGTCGCTTGTCACTTCTATTTAATGCCCATGCCACATGGCATTCCCGGGTTGGTTCTGCAATTGTTCAGCGCCTTTTAGGGCTTTTTGCGGTTGCATCAGTCACGAAGTGACAACTTCCATTATGACTTTCACATCACTGTTTTTTCCATTTTGTGACGGTTGTCTTCGAGTATAAATACCCCTTTTCCTTTATTTACTTTTACGAAAAACTTCTAACCTTCATTGTTCGTTTGCAAATTCTTTATCTTTGTAAATATGTCTTCTTCAAACCAGCAATCTAAGAGAGTTCCTCTTCTTCTCATGTTACTCCCCCATCTTCTTCTAGGTCGGCCATTTCTTTATCTTCCCCAAGGGTTAGGGCTTCTAGATCTTCATCAAAAGGTAAAGAACACAATGAACCTTTGCGTGAACCGAGGGTTGACGAGATAGTACTTGCAGAGTTTTCTTTTGCTAGGGATAGTCAGGCCTTAAAAGAATAGCTTTCTTCAATGTCTTCTCTCGACGGTGCTGACGTGTACCCTACCCAAATAACTGAGGGTTTAATATCTCTCGTACGCATGGACTGTTATTGGACGCCTGATTTTCCTGTTATTTTTTCAATAGTAATCAAAGAATAACCTCTTACAAGACTGGGTATTCTTTTGTTTATACCTATCCTTTCACATTAGGATTCAAGCCTCCCATCGACCCCGTTATTATCGAGTTCTGTAGATTTTTTCAAGTTTGTATGGGACAAGTCGGTCCTCTAGTGTGGCGAGTTGTCGTGTGCCTTAGATATTTGGCCAATTTAGATTCGGTCCCCTTTACTTTTTATCATCTTATTCACCTCTATTCTCCGATGTTGTTCCTCCAAGGAGTGTTTACTCTCGCGGCTAGGAGTAAAAGGGTGTTAGTGATTCCTGATGATGATAAAGACCGAGGGTGGTACCAATTTTTTCACCCTTATCGCACCAATTTATCCACCCTTATCACACCAATTTATTTACCCTTATCACGCCAATTTATCCACCCTTATCACGCCAATTTATCCACCCTTATCACACCAATTTATGATTCAAAAGTTTCAAACAGAAAATAATATAACCCGTAAGCTTTAAACAACAACAATGTAAATAGTCAAGAAACCGAAATGAATATATATATATATATATATATATGTTGTCAAACTTCTCAACATTTATATCCCCCCCCCCCCCCCCCCCCCCGAAGAGAACCACATTCACAATCAATATTCTTCCAAAATAACCAAATAATATTTAATAGCAAAGTAATGAGGCCTAGTAGTCATGAAAACAATAATTAACAAATAAAAATTAAGACCGAGATCAATTAAATTGAGAACGCGGAAAATACCACGTTTAACATGCCATTTACCCATGCATTTCACATAGAAAACAAGTGGGGAGTCCTATTCTCTCAAGTCAAAGTTAGACTAAACACTTATCTCAATTTCGCAGGCCACTCACTGCTCAATTATTGCTTTTCCTTTTGAGTTCACCTTTAACTTGCTCGAATCTAATCATAATTAACTCAATATCATCAATCTATGCTAAAGAAACTAACTTTATTGAAAAACATGGGTTTTCCCAAGTTTTCTAAAAAAAGGTAAAAACCCGACTCCGGGACCGCTTGGTCTAAACTCGGGGTTCGGACCAAATTACGTTTAGCCATTCACCCACGAACCCAAATATATTATTCGTTTTGAAATCCGACTTAATTCGATGTAAAAATTCAATTTTTATAAAATTCCCTGATTCTACTCAAACCCTCAATTTTTACCATGAAAATTCTTGGTTTTTGATTTAAAAGTGATTAAAAACATTGGGTAATTGAAGGAGTAGAGTTTAGAATTGATTACCAACACTTTGGGGATGAACTTGGGGGAAGAAAATCGTTTTTAGGGCTTGGTAGTTCGAAAAATATGAAGAAAAGGGTTGCTGCCCGAGTTGGTGTTTTAATAGGTTATGGTTGCTGTAATTTTTTATTTTATTTTTTAAAGCGTGGAGCACGAGTGCTCCATAAACTGTTATGAAAGCAGATCTTTTTTACAAGTTAAAAACATCCTGAAGCCTACCTGAAACTCACCCGAGCCCTCGGGGATCTAGACCAAACATGCACACAAGTCTAAATATATCATACGGACTTGTTCGTGCGATCAAATCATGAAAATAATATGTAAAACTATAAATGTAACCTCAAAACTCATCATTTTTCTCAAGAACCCTTAACTTTCACTATTTCTCAACTGGAAATCTGAATCACGTCAAATAAACTCCGATTCTCACCAAATTTCACACATAGTATTCAAATACTATAACAAATCTGTATCGGGCTACGGAACCAAAATATGGGTCCGATATCAATGGTTTCAAACAATATTTCTTTTCTTTAATTCATAAATATCAGCAAAACAATTTCTTTTAAAAATTAATTTCTAAGGCTTGGGACCTCGAAATTTATTTCTGGGCATACGCCCGAGTCCTATATTTTACTGCGGACCTCCCGGGATTGTCGAAACACGGATCCGGGTCCGTTTACTCAAAATGTTGACCAAAGTCAACTTTTATAAAATTTAAATTCTAGAAATCACTATTTCTCATATTTTCACATAAAAGCTTCTCCAGTTTCACGCCCGTACTGTGCACGCAAATAGAGGTATCTAAAATTAGTATTTGTATGTCAATTAAGCATGGGAAGGAGTCTATATTTATAAAATGACCCCTTGGGTCATCACAGTATTTGCATAACTTTCCATGACTGGAATTGTCTTACCATATCTCGTGCCTTTTCCAGGTATTGTTGCATCCGAACCTCTCTAGCGGTGTAAGTCCCCTGCATATGGTTCACCACTAGTTGAGAGACACTTTTGATCACGATTTGCTCTATTGAGAGCTCTCGTGCCAATTCAAGCCCTGCAATGACAGCTTCGTACTCTGCTTCATTGTTAGTTATGGGATAATATTTAATAACTTGTCGTATCTTTTCACCCGCAGGTGATATTAAAACAATTCCCAAACCAGCTCCTTTCATATTAGAGGAGCCGTCAGTAAATAGGGTTCATATTCCTGGATTAGCCCCATTAAAGAGTTGTAACTCTTTTTCCACTTCAGGGATTATGCTAGTATTAAAATCAGCGATGAAATCAGCTAAAATTTTAGATTTTATTGCAGTCTTGGGCTGATATATTATGTAATGATCTCTTAATTCTATTTACCATTTAACTAATCTTCCTGATAGTTCTTGTTTATGCAGAATATTTCTCAACGGGTATGAGGTCATAACAGTGATTGGATGACATTGAAAGTATGGCCTTAATTTTCTAGCTGCCATGATTAGAGCTAAGGCTAATTTTTCTAGATGCAGGTACCTAGTTTCAACATCTAATAAAGACTTGCTTACATAATAAATTGGAGATTGTTTACCTTTGTCTTCTCTTACCAGTACTGCACTTACGACAATTTCTGCAACAGCAAGATAGACATACAAACTCTCCCCCTCTTTTGGCTTAGATAGCAACAGGTGTTTTAATAGATAGTCCTTCAAATCTTTGAGATCCTGTTGACATTCCTCTGTCCATTCGAATTGATTCTGCTTTTTAAGAACTGAAAAGAATTTAGAACTCTTCTCCGAAGACCTGGAAATAAATCTTTCTAAGGTTGCAATTCTTCCTGTTAGTCATTAAACTTCCTTTTTGCTCGTAAGTACATTAGGTATCTCATTAATAGCTTTAATTTGAGCATGATTTACCTCTATCCCTCTATTTGATACAAGGAAACCCAAAAACTTACCCGATTCTACGCCAAAGGCGCATTTTTCTGGATTTAGTTTCATATTATACCTGCGTAGGATTTCGAAGGTAATTGAAAGATGTTGGAAGTGATCTTTAGCTTGTGTTGATTTTACCAGCATGTCATCAATGTATACCTCCATGGTTTTCCCCAGTTGTTCTTGGAACATCTTGGTCACCAGCCTTTGATACGTGGCTCCAGCATTTTTCAGGCCAAAAGGCATGACCTTGTAACAGTAAGTCCCCTTGTTTGTAATAAATGAAGTTTTTCCTCGTCTGAGGGATCCATTTTAATCTGATTATAAGCAGAGTACGCATCGAGAAAGCTTAATAATTCATGACCTGCAGTGGCATCAATCATTTGATTTATGTGCGGTAATGGTAATGACTCTTTAGGGCATGCTTTATTTAAATCAGTGTAGTCTATGCATACCCTCAATTTACCATTCTTTTTGGGCACCACTGCAGTAGTTGCTAACCAATTAGGATATTTTACCTCATGTATCGAACAAATTTTCAAGAGTTTATGTACCTCTTCGTCGATCACTTGGTTCTTGAATGGTCCTTGCTTTCTTTTCTTTTGCTTGACAGGCACGAAGGATGGATCTTCATTTAATTTATGAGTCATCACTTCCGAAGGAATACTATCATGTCTGAATGGGACCAAGCAAAGAAATATGTGTTAGCCTTTAAATATTCAATTAACTTACCTCTTCTGTTGGGGCTTAGCCTCGTGCCTATGTGGACTTTTTGTTCGGGCTTCAGCTCAAATAGTGGAACAGCTTCGAGCTCCTCCGTGGTCGTTTTGATATCTCATCCTCTTCTGGTTCCTGAAAGACGTCAGGTCTGGAATCCATGTCCGCATGTTTTGATACTTCTTCCGAGGTGACTTGGTTCACCTTCTCGCGGTTACCTTCTTCCGAACCTATTTGAACAACAGTTTCTCTTGTACATGTCTGATTAACAGTTGCTTGTGTACCTGTTTGAACAACAGTTGTTTCAGTACCTGTTTGAACGAATCTTTCGTCTTTTAATTTCTCCGCTTCTTCATTTTTGTTAGAGTATGCTACGAAATTTATATTCCTTGAGGTTTGCTGATCGCCTCGAATCTGTTGAATTCCCCATTCAGGAGGGAACTTAATTACTTGATGTAAGGTAGATGGAACATCTTTCATGTCATGGATCCATGGTCTCCCTATGATTACGTTATAGGCCATGTCAGTATCAATGACTTGGAATCTAGTATTTTTGATTACTCCCTCTGCATAGGTGTTAAGCTCAATTTCCCCTTTTGTTATGATCGTAGAGTTGTCAAACCCGGATAAGGCTCGTGCTTTTGGAATTACTTGATACTCCATTAGCATTTCTTCCACAACTCTCGACAAAATGATGTTGACTGAGATGTCTGGATCAATCAACACTCTTTTTACGTTAGTGTCATGTATAAGTAGGGATATTACAAGTGCATCGTTGTGTGGAAGCATTAATCCATTGATATCTGCATCGTCGAATGATATATCGTCTGCTTCCAAGTCTTCACGAATCCGCTTCCCGTGTGTAATTGCGAATTTTGGGGTTCTTTTGCAGATTACTCTGTTTACCTCCCCACCTCCACGTATCACGTCCACCGTTCTCTTTGGAGATAGTGGTTTCAGGGGCTCTTGCATGTTCTTCATGTATGTCTGCTTACCTTTTTCACTAAAAGTTCTGTTAGATAGCCCTTTTTAATAATTGTTCTACCTCACCTTGCAAAAGTCTGCAATCCGACGTTCTGTGTCCATGATCGTTATGGAATTCACACTAGAAGTCTGGATTCCTTCTATTTGGGTTCGACCTCATTTCTTTGGGCCATCGAACCTTATCGCCCATATTTCTCAGTACTGTGATTAGTTCAGAAGTACTTACATTGAAGTTGTGGTCTCCAATTCTTGTACTATCTATGCTTCGTTCATCGCGATCCTTTTTGGATCTTGATGAGGATGAGCCCGTATCTCTATATGATGGTCTGTATTCTGATCGGGCGTTTTCAAACCTGGGACGAGTTTCTCGCCCCTAAGGTCCCATATAAGGGTCGTGCCTGTTTTTACCTGTTCTCTTTTCTGGTTCGGAGCGTCTGAAACTGGTTCGGTCTTCAGCTTTTGATTGAGCTATGATGTCTTCTTCTATTCGTAGCTTAGTGTTATACCTGTTATAGACGCTGTTCCATGTTGTGGCTGGGAATTCCTCAAGATTTCCTTGAGTCTCCTCGTGGCTTCAGAACTCCTATCATTTAAATTGCTTGTAAATGCCATGGCTGCCCAATTGCCAGGTACCCTTGATAGCATCATTATTTCTCGTTGAAACCTGTCTACAAATTCACGAAGCAACTCCGCGTCTCCTTGTTTTATTTTGAATATTTTTTCCATTCTTTTTTCGATTTTTTGCGCATCGGAATGCGCTTTTATAAAAGAAGATGCAAGCTCAACAAAAGATTCAATAGAATTTTCGGGTAAAAGGGAATACCATGTTAATGCTCATTTGGTGAGTGTTTCTCCAAACTTCTTGATTAGGACTGACTCAATTTCTTGTTTAGTCAGGTCGTTTCCTTTTACTCCAGTGGTAAAAGCAGTTACATGATCACGTGGATCGGTTGTCCCGTCATACTTGGGAATATCAGTTATTTTGAATTTCTTGGGGATAGGCAAGGGTGTTGCACTTGGCTTCCAAGGTTGTTGAGAATATCTATCAACATTAATGTCTTTAATGACAGGTGGTACTCCAGGGATTTGCTTAATCCGATCATTTTTTTTCCTTCACCTGTTTCTGTAAGGTTAGTAATAAAGATTGTAATTCTAGGTTATTGGACATACCTGGTCTCGCTTCAAAGGACTCATTTAGAGTGCCTCCGCTTCCTGAGTTTGCTAACCCAGATTGTGGGTTTTTCACAGTTACAGTGTTGTTAGGAGGTGGCGTAGGTGATGCAGCTGGTAATCCTCTCATGAAAGCTTGTAAGGCTTGAGTCACGTATTCACCAACCATTTGCTTCACCTGATCTCGTTCTCTTGTTTGCTCATTTGCGTTGTTATTATTGTTTTGAGCCGTGGATTTGTCTGGGAATGCTCCCTTGAGCCCCGTGGGGTTCCTGAAGGTGATGGAAATAGAGTTCCAATTCTCTGTTGATTATTGTCATTGGCGTTCGACATAATTCAGAGAATGTAGTTTGAAAGTAAACACAGATTATCAGATTCCCGGTAACGGAACCAATTTGTTTAACCAAGGAATTAGATTTTTTGCCAAAACTATTTTAAGAAGAACACGGGTTTCTGATAACCAAAGAATAAGCTAATAATTCTAAGTTAATTTGTAATTGGAAAGCAGTAAGATGCGCAAAAAGTAAGTATATTGTAATAGCAGTTCGAATGTGTTCTTACAAGTTATACTTTACTCCCTTATATAGGGAATTTCTTAATATAACGTCTGTCATTTTAAGTAATTGAGCATTAATGACTAATAATGACATTAATGTAACGTTACAATGATTAACCGTAACTGTTGCGTGAAAGTTATGTAACGTTTCGCTCATTAATTGAAGATCTCCGAATCTGCCCTTTATTCTGCCTGGATTCATCCTGCCCGTGCCTCTTCATCTTCTCAGTTAGGTTAAGATTCTCGTATCTGATTATCCCGTGAATATTCTATTCCGTGCCTCTTTGCCTCAAATCTCTTCATGAAATTTCGTCCAGTTGTCACATTTTCATTGTTCCTCATAGATTCCTGAGTCATCACAATTATTACACGTGTGAAGCTCTCTTTTACCAATACACTGTGGCCCCGACTACTAATCAGAGAAAAAGAGTAAGGTTTGGAATTTTATTGAAGACATAGAGAATAATGATAGAGTTACATGCAAACTTTGTAATGATGATTTTAAACATAAGATTGGAGGACAATTAGTGGAGACTGGGACACTTAGTAGACATATGAGAATTGGGCATCCTATAGAATGGGGCTCTGAAATAGATGGAAATCAAGCAACTCTAAATCCTAGTACTGGAAGACTTATGAAATATGATAAAATGAAGGATCGTGATTGTTTTTTTGTTTTATATTTTTACTTTATATTAATATAAATTATGTTAGTTATACAAAATACAAAAGGAAAAAAAATTAACGCTAACCCGACCCGACCCCTTGGACCCGTAACCCTGCCGGTTCATTTTTACCCGGATGGACCCGGACCCGGACCCGTTAAGCCCGGTTTGGCATAACCCTTAACCGGCCCCGATTGGAAACCGATCGGTTACATTTTTTCCCAACTCGGACCGGACCGACCCACCCGTTAAACACCCATAACCTGGACTCATTCTATTTCTCAAAACAACAGTTTTAGAGCCCGTTTGGATATAAGAAAATTTTCATTTTTTTTGAAAATTTATCAGTTTTTTCCAAAATCAGTGTTTAGTCATAAATTTTCAAATTTTCGATACCTTTAAGAAAACCCAAAATTATATTCATATTTAAACACAACTTTAGTTTTCAAATACCATTTTCACTTGAAATTTTTTCCCACTTTTTTCCAGGAATTTTACAATTCTTATGTCCAAACGCCCACTTAGTCTAAAGTAGAAATTTATTTTTGATCTCTTAATGAATGACACAAAAGTAAAAGATTTTTGGATCTCAAAATGCAAATTATCAAAAACAACATATTGGCGGTGATTTTGGGATCTTGAAATTGATATTTCACGGCATTGATTAGCGGAAAACATATATTAATCTCTTAAATATTGCCACTAATATTGGCAAGACAGTCGTTAAGGAAAAACTTCAATTTATGCAAATCTTTTACAGTAAAAACTTTAGACAGGAACTGCGGTTGATATGTTTTACCATACATGAGCCGATGCTTATCTTACCATGGATTTTACACCGATAGTGTAAATTTTTTTTACATTCTTAGAGCTCGTTTGGATATTAGATTTTTCACTATTTTTTCGAAAAATTTTCACTTTTTTTCGAAATCAGCGTTTGACCATAAAATTTTCTATTTCACTTGAAGATGAATTTTAGAATTTTTCGAAAATTTGAAAAACTCCAAAAAGACATTTTTCAAAATTTTTACTCAAATCACTCACAAAACTTCAAAAACAACCCAAAATTATATTCATGTCCAAACAGAACTTTAATTTTTCAAACCATTTTCACTTGAAAAAGATTTCACATTTTTTTGGAATTTTACAATTCTTATGTCCAAACGCCCACTTAGTATAGTTTGACCTATAATAACATTTTAATTATTTAAGTTTTGCATTATCAATCTATAATAACGTATTAATTACTGTTTAATTACATTATCAATCTATAATAACGTATTAATTACTGTTTAATTACATTATCAATCTTACCATATCGTGTAAACTTAAGACCACGCATATATAAGTAGGAGGTTCTCTACCATAGAAAAATAACGTCAAAACACAATATACTTCAAGTAATGGCTATTTCAAAAAGATCTCAAGCTATTTTACTTCTCTCGTTGGTTGCCTCATTATGTTTCATTGAAGTTTCTCTCGTGAGTGAATAATTTTAGTATTTTCCTTTTTTTTTTTTTTTGCATTCAATATCTGAAACATAAAGAAGTGGTGAATCCAAAAACTGTGTTCAAACTTCAAAGAAGTGAAAAGATCCCTGTAAAGATGTTCAATATATGTTATATACTGCTAAAACCTAATATATTACTTATATACACAGTCTAATCTTTCGACGAACCTTAAAAGGGGTGTAAATGGACTGGGTTGGTTCGATTTTAATCAAAATCAAATCAAACCAACTTTATCGGTATGAATTGGTTCGGTTTTTTCGGGGTTTTCGGGTTTTTTTGTTACAAGAATATTATTCTAATCTTACTTTGCTTAAGTTATAGATAAAGTTTTGATAAGTGAATATATGTTAGTAACACATGATAATTATTTTCTTAGTAGTCTATCAATAATTTTCCGTCAATGTACCCATTCAAGGTTAACACATGAGAGGATCCCAAATATTTCTACATTAAAAAAAAAATACTATATAAAGTCTGAAAAATATATAAAAATTATATATTTATATGTCGATTGGTTCAATTTTTTTACTCAATATCAAACAAAACCAAACTAAATCTAATCGGATTTTTAATCAATTTGATTTGATTATTCGATTTGGTGCATTTTTTCGGTTTGATTTGAAGACCATGGTTAGGACAATATGGCTTCGCCCCTCATACTGACTGTAGATTTTGAAATTTTTAGGTATCAAGCCAAATCTTAAGTTAAAGATACTATAGGACTCTTGAAATCATAGGAGTCTATTAGGGTTTCTTGGAGGTTACTCTACCTTAAACCCTAACTCACACCAATATAAAGGGATACATATTCCCTTGAAGAAACATCTCAGAAAAATGGAGATCATTCCGAAAATCCCATGAACTCACGGGATATTCGCAAAGAAATCAAGAAGTGGCCAGATAATTCTTGATAATCAAATAATTCAAGAATATCCACAACATACTTCATGGATATCAAATAAATCCATGAAAGCCCGCATCATCCTCGTTCGAAAAATACGCTGCTTCAGCCCTCGAATTACGGAGATAATCCGGAGAGAAGAATCAAGGGAACAAACAGAATTGTACCCACATTATTTTATCAATAAAATTATGTTTCTTCATATTTATATTGTTGTTGTAATTTATTTTTGTATCACATATAATTTATTGCAAACACTGACGTGACTAATTTGGCTTAAATTATTGTTTAAACAATGATTTGGTAAGTATTTCTTTTTCATGTCTAATTTCTTGAATAAACAGGCATATCGACGTTTTGACGCAAAACCTCCTGTTGGTCCAACCACTTGCCCAGTTCCTACTGATCGTAAGCACTTGTTTTTTTTTTTAAATTATATTTTTGTAATCAATTAATTAACTATACTTCAAGAAATTAAATGACCCTTTTAAAAAAAATGTTTTTGTAGATTGTTCGAGTGCATGTGATCGTCGATGCTCAAATACATCTCACAAAAACAACTGTTTATTATTTTGTAACAAGTGTTGTAACTGGTGTCAATGCGTTCCACCGGGTACTTTTGGACAAAAAGATTGCTGTTCATGCTACAGAGATTGGAAGACACAAGAAGGAGGACCTAAATGCCCTTGAAATTTTCACACTCGATGTTGGACAATAAGAAACACATTATATAGTTGTATTTTACTAAAGAAATATTTGAAGCACAAGTTATATATTTTATGCTATGAAAACTTTACCAGGCTGAAAACCTCGACAAAAATCGAGATTGAAAAACTCGACTTTGTTGGTTTGGTTTGGTTTATAAATTTAAAAACCTGATACCATTAATTTTATTTAATAAATGAATAATCTGAATCAACCTGCCCTATGTACATGCCTAGGTATATCCAGATAGCCAGGCGGATTTATTGGTGTAATTATAGTATAAGTGAACCCTGGTCTTTTCATAAAATTAGATATTTTATGTATATGTTTCTAAAATTGGTACAATAATAACTGTTGACATCCATTAGGGGTGTTCCTCGGTCGGTATGGTTCGATTTTCTCCTTTCGGTTCGGTAATTTCAGTTTATTCGGTTTGAATATTAATTAGTGCATAGAGTTATAGACGGTAATATTCTTAATTAATGTACTCAAAACTGCAAAACTAAAAACGTTTGTCGACAAATTTTTAGTCCAAAACCAACAAATATCAACCTAGAGAGAGAAACTTAGAGAAATAATTACTTGCTTAGAGTTAATTGATGAACTTAAAGAATAAAGGAAAGTCAAATTTTAGATTTCATATATTCATGCTATAGTGAATAAAATGTTTATTGTGTAATATAATATATATTTTAGTACAATATCGATATTTCGGTATTTCATTATAAAATACCAAATATCATACGTAATATCAATATATTTTAAAACTGAAATCAAATATTATACCGAGTACCCAAATATTGAATATCAAATATCAAAAAAATATCGATTTCGATATTTACCAAATTATGCACCGGCCTAGCATGTATGCTCCAAGAAGGTTGAAGATGCACTTGGTTTAAGGTTAAGTTTTTTATTAAAAAATATAGGAATCAATTCCCACTAAAATTTCTAGATCTTCTGCAGATAGCGCTATAGAGTAAGAAATAAGCAAATGAAAATACCGATTACCAAATACGGAATAAAATAATTCTGTATTTTATCCCGGGATTAATATTCATCGTTCCACCAACCATGCATGGTCAAAACATGAATCTTGTAGGGCTGAACGAATGAAGTGTAGAATCCGAATGCCACAATGCAGGAATGTTGCCAAGTATTATTTAAGTGAGAATTGCTCGACTGATTTCTTTTTGTAGATATAATAAATTTAGGTCTGATTTTTTCCTAAATAATTTGAAAGTTTATTTACCTCGAAATACGAGTAACAATTAAATTTGTAATGTGGTTATAAGAATACGTGATCTGATTCAACGCCAATTGATAAATGGCTAAATAAATAAACGAATTAATTGATTAAAATGGATTAAAGCAATTTTGTTTACAAGTTATCGACCTCGATCGGAACAGGCTCGAGACTAAGTGTCTAAGAACAAATAAGAAGGGCAAGAACAGTAATAAATTGCAAGTAATTAAAATAGCAGCGTATTGCTATTTCTTCAATAATTGAATGTAATGTGTTGTTCGTATCATGGTTACAAATGAGCAGAGTTCCTCTTTATATAGTAGAGCAATTCTAAATAAGGTATAACTCTACTTTCGGAAATAAAATATATGACTGATATCAATAATTGTTAAGAGTTCTGTCAATCCCGGGATTCCGCCGAGATTTGTGGTCGATTGCGGATATCTCGTTATTCCGTTACTCGATCTCGATTCTTCAGCCTCCGTGATCTTCGAGCTCGAGCTCGAGCTTGCTTCGATATGGACTTAATCTCGAGGCAGACCCTCGAGCTCATAAAATCGGATGTGCTCGATTTTAACCGGATACAAAGTTGTTAATCGTTCACTTTTACTTGACATGTATACTAAAATTAGATTTTCATTTTTACTTGTCACTTTACGCATATCAAAAGAAGATAATTTTTTTTCCTGTTATACCCATAATATTTAGTACTAATCATTTCAAATTATTTTCTCATATTCAATAAAATATGCGTCAATTAATATGGGTATCATCGTAAATTATATATTTTATTTATTATTTTTTAAGGGGCGTGAAAAATCAAAATGTAAAAAGTTAAAGCGAACATGCAACTCCCCCTTTCATTTGTATCTTCGGATAAAGCTAAAATTTCGTCTAACCTCACATTTTATACGCTCGGTGGAATAAAAATTGAAAACGAAAAAGAGAAACCGTGGCTTCTCGATGCTTCTGAATATCTTACACTATAAATAACCTACTCCCCTAAACCCTGGAATTTCCAAATAACCCAACTTCTCAATATCGTTCTGCTGCGTTGAAGCTTGTTCTCAAATTTCAAGGTCGATCTTAAGCAAAGAACTTCTAATTCAAGTTCAATTAGGAAAATCCCTTTTTCTTTTACACGAATTATTATTTCATTCTTTCAATTTTGTTGGGGTTTTAATGGGGTATTAAATTCGATGATGGTTTTTTTTTTCCTTCTAATATTCCTCCTTTTGTAATTTTTGATTTTTGGTTTGGTTCCAGGATCTTGCCATAGAGCTATTTATCCATTTAATCTTGTTTGGCTATTGGAGAATCGGGAATGTCTCATATCCTTCTGATATGTTTCTTTTCTCTGATTTTCTTCATTCTAATCTTCTTTGTTTTTTTCCTTTTCCTGTTCATAAACAAGGTTCCTTATTTTTTTCATTTGTTTGGTTGCCTAGAATTTTTGTTTGGGGTGGGGGTGGGGTGGTGGTGGAGGGGGGGGGGGGGGTTTA